>JADZMA010002294.1:0-12582 GCA_020796225.1 Arion vulgaris
ATAAAAATTAACTCCTTTCGGAGAATCCATGGTTTTGAGAATCCATATATGTTTGTTTGTTTGTTTATTAGGGGATTAAAGCCTCTTTAAGCCGAGCCCCCCCTGTAAACCCTAAGGCAACCCTTTTTTTATTGGTTATATCAAATGTGGCCAACAAACATGAAAAATAAGTCTCCTTTTGGAGAATCCAAGAATAAGCCATATCTATTGTTTGTTTGTTTATTAGGGGATTAAAGCCTCTTTAAGCCGAGGCACGCCCTTTCAACCTAAGGCGAACCTTTTATTGGTTATATCAGAGCGTGTAGGCCAACAAACATGAAAATAAGAATTAACTCCTTTCGGAGAATCCATGGTTTTTTGAGAATCCATATATGTTTGTTTGTTTGTTTGTTTATTAGGGGATTAAGCCTCTTTAAGCCGAGGCACGCCCCTTTCAACCTAAGGCGAACCTTTTTTGGTTATATCAGAGCGTGTAGGCCAACAAACATGAAAAATAAGAATTAACTCCTTTTGGAGAATCCAAGAATAAGCCATATCTATTGTTTGTTTGTTTATTAGAGGATTAAAGCCTCTTTAAGCCGAGGCACGCCCCTTTCAACCTAAGGCGAACCTTTTATTGGTTATATCAGAGCGTGTAGGCCAACAAACATGAAAAATAAAAATTAACTCCTTTCGGAGAATCCATGGTTTTGAATCCATATATGTTTGTTTGTTTGTTTGTTTATTAGGGTATTAAAGCCTCTTTAAGCCGAGGCACGCCCCTTTCAACCTAAGGCGAACCTTTTATTGGTTATATCAGAGCGTGTAGGCCAACAAACATGAAAAAAGAATTAACTCCTTTTGGAGAATCCAAGAATAAGCCATATCTATTGTTTGTTTGTTTATTAGAGGATTAAAGCCTCTTTAAGCCGAGGCACGCCCCTTTCAACCTAAGGCGAGCCTTTTATTGGTTATATCAGAGCGTGTAGGCCAACAAACATGAAAAATAAGAATTAACTCCTTTTGGAGAATCCAAAAATAAGCCATATCTATTGTTTGTTTGTTTATTAGGGGATTAAAGCCTCTTTAAGCCGAGGCACGCCCCTGTCAACCTAAGGCGAACCTTTTATTGGTTATATCAGAGCGTGTAGGCCAACAAACATGAAAAATAAAATTAAATCCTTTCGGAGAATCCATGGTTTTTGAGAATCCATATATGTTTGTTTGTTTGTTTGTTTATTAGGGTATTAAAGCCTCTTTAAGCCGAGGCACGCCCTGTCAACCTAAGGCGAACCTTTTATTGGTTATATCAGATCGTGTAGGCCAACAAACATGAAAAATAAGAATTAACTCCTTTCGGAGAATCCAAGATTAGAATAAATCCATATAGTTGGTGGATTAAGCCTCTATGTGACAAGGCACGCCCCTTTCAACTTATGTGACACGCAGATCTTGTCCTCTGATCCGGTAAGACATGAATACTGCTTTCAAGGAAATAACAAAATAACAAAATTGGAAAAAGACTGCATAAATGCACAACAAAACAATGAGAAAAGTACATAAAAAGTAAAATATTACCTTCTTAGTTTTGGGAATTTGTTTTGATTTAATAATAAATAGATTGACATCCATTCTTGTTATCTACCTTAGATGGTTTTAAAAAACAGAGTTTAGTTCCCTTCTTAATGAGCGGGAATATTTGAGGTTGGAAAATTATACTTTACAAAATGTTTTGTCTATAGTCTAAGTTGACTACATATAACACAAGACATAATAATAATACTAATTCCTCTTGTACCGTTATACGTTACATAGGGCCTGCAAATAATTTCTCCATACCGCTCTATCCTGGGCAACTCGCTCAATCTTCTCCATGGAACTGAGTTGTTATTTCTTGCCTCTCTCAACAAAGTTCGTTTCATGGTCTCATTAGGTCGTCCTCTCTTTCTTGAACCCTTTGCATCCCACTTCAATGAAATAGATTGTGGTGTTGGTTGTATGAAAAATATGATTAATATCTTTGATTGGCACATGTGCCATACGAAGTGGGGGAAAGAAGAATCTACCTGTGCCATACGTGAGATATCTACATGTGATTAGGTTGTCCATGTGATTAGGTTGTGGAGGCTTGCTCTAGCTTCCCTAATTTTACTGCTGGCTTCGGTCGAGTAGTTACCAGGGCCCAAATTGGGGTGTAAAGAATAGAACCACTGTTACCTGCCACACTTGTAAGAGCCAACTTTGGAGGTTTGGCTGAAATCAGATGCATGTGTCCTAAACATGTAGAAGTTTATGCATTTAGAACACACATTTGCTGAAATCGGATGCACATGTCCTAAACGTGTAGAAGTCTATGCATTTAGTGGCCTACCAAACCAATGTGCAACACGTTCTTGGCAAAGATCAAACATATCACAAAAGTGATTAAAATTGGTCGTAAAGAACGAATGCAAAGAAGAAGAGTTGCTGGCTTTCTCAGTTGTTCCTCTCAGGTATATAAATGTGTTGCATCTAACATTTCTATGTTGGAACGCACCCATAGAATGTGGCCGCAAAAAATGATTTTCGTCGAAACCAATCCCCATCAAAGCTGATTGCAAGAGCAGGGATTAAAATTGGAGTGCCTACAATAAAACAGCACAACAGATGTATGAGTAGGCTTTTTTAATACATAATTTTCAAATTTTATATGAATGTAATACAATGATATCATATCTGACCAAACCATAACGCAATCAATATTAAGTCGTCACATACTACAAATATCTACATAGACAAACACAAGAAGTCTAGTCAAGAATGTCGTATCAGGAATGTTGAGACGAAACTGTGTGGAGGTACTGGTACAGACAGTGAGCAGAAAAATCCATTTTTGTTCCTGCGCACGCAGGAGTTAGTGGTTAATGAACGAGCTGATAGATTTGCTGGCATGGCCACTATATCAGAGGGAGCTGCCATGGACCGAAATGATATTCTTAAAGCATTGAGGGAGTCTTTCTGAACAGAGGAGTTTCAGGGATGTGAATTCCACTCACTGACCAGAATGAGAGAGATGGGTGTCACTATTGGTGTAGCCCGAAAAGAACGACATAACAAATATGCAAAGAGATTGATTAATCAACATCGAACTGGGGTGTTGGGCCGCTGGAAGCTGCTGGATTTGTTGAGGCTGAGATCGGAGCACCTATGGACATGTCCGGAGAGCTATGTTTATAGTCCTCATATAACGGATAACTGAAAAAGTCTAGTTAACAAGTCTTCCAACATACATACGTGTCCTATTTATCCAAAATAACATTTTATTTTCTTCCCACAATGCAGTTGGACAGACAAAACTAAACATAATACAGTTCTGGTAACACACATACAAATATATCAGCTATTAATGACAGCCACAAGATTTGATGACCATTTCTCTGAACAATCTCATGACAACACCAGAGCTGTTATCATCATAATAAAGTAAGGAAATAGACCCTAATTGTGTTGGCGCACAGCGTAGCTTGGAACATTGTATGGCTCTATCAGATGAACCAGAGTCTGGACAATGGCATGATTTGTTGCATTCATATGGATTCCCAGAGGAAATGAGCAGTCTCCGGCACAATAGAAGGCATCGTACCCTTCGGGGGCAATGAGAAACTGGAAAAATATGTACGAAAACATTGAGTTAGTTTAGTTTAGTTAGTTTGTTCCTTTCGTGCCAAAGGCGGCACATAGGGCAGAGGTTTTAGATCTTCATGTGATGCGGTTTGTCGCTAACAGTTGGAGATCGTGTATGGTTTTACATCCCAATAGTTTACTTTCTTGTTGGATGGTTCTTCGAAGAGTGGTCTTTGGTCTTCCACGTTTTCTTTTCCCAACTGGTGACCATATAAGGACTTGTCGATTTAGTCTCTTTTTGTCTGATCTAAGAACATGACCTAAATATTTCCACCATCGTTTCCTTATAATATTTGATATGGGTTGTTGCTGTGTTCTATATCTTACTGTGTTATTCGAAACGAAATCACTCCATTTTATTTTTAGTAATTTTAGGAGACATTTATTCTCAAAGCTGTCCAGTTTCTTATCAATTGTGTTTGTTGATTTCAACTTTCACAACCGTAGCTCAGTACAGGAATCACACAGTACCTTAACAATTTAACTTTGTTGTACATTGAGTACAGTGGTTAATATTGAGAACTCTGTACAGCAAAACTGAGATTTCATATCGACACTTCATCTCTGTCGTGACAGTTTTTTCTTCTTTCGTTTGACGAAACACGTAAAAAACAAAGCACTGTAGTTTTACAAAGAACAATAACAATTCAATAAGAATTATTATTATTTTGGTACTTTGTAAAACTACAGTGCTTTATTTTACGTGTTTCGCAATTACTACATAATTTCGCTGCAGTCTTTCGTTATATCGATAATTTGATAATTTCTTTCGTTTGATGTCAGCATCCAGGTTTGGCACTGATACCATAATGTTGGGAGAATGATTGTGTTGTTCAATGCTCTTTTAGTGTTCATCATGGTGACATGTTTGCATTTTAAAGTTTGTGCCATTTGTCTTATGATTTGATTTGTTTTATTGCATCTCTGTTGGATTAGATATTCAGTAACTATTTTTAAAAGTACTTTCATTTGTATTCTTCTACTTCGAATGCTCCATGCGACCACTTGTTACCACTCTTGTGGTTTGTATGTGATCTGAGCCTAAGAGTGATTGTACGTTGTGTCAATTATGCACCTACCAGTAGGCCAGCAAGTTTGATTTCTGTTATGCTTTTTATTTATTAGGGTAGCTTCTCTAGGTCCTACATCAGTCGCATCTTACTGCATGCCTTGTAGGTCACAGTGGTCTATTCTTTGCTTCCATTGGGGCCCCGACACCTGAGGGCGATTTGTATTCAAGTTAGTATGAATAATTCTTGTTTGAAATCACATTTAGAAATATTTTAGTTTAGTCACACTATATCTGCGATATTTTGGTAACTAAAAATCAATTTCGTCAGAGGCCAAAATAAATATTACAGATTCAGTGACAAACTTCATATAGTGTTTGTGTGTTTATATTACCTCTTTGTCAAAGCCAATGTCCCTGAAGTTGATATAAAAGTTATGCCTCTGACAGTTTTCTGCATCTTCACTGTACCTAGAATATCCTGCAAATTAAGACTATAAGGTTAATGTCTGAACACAATATTCAAATAATGAAAAACGATGACAAATCGAGAAGCTATGCACAATGTCAACATTTGTGTTTAAGTGATAATAGATGAGTTACATACTTCTTCAAATGATCCATATCGACCACTTGTTAACCAGTCTTTGTGATTTGTATGTGATCTGAGCCTAAAAGCGATTGTGTGTTGTGCCAGTTGTCCCTACAAGTAGGTCAGCATCCGATTTCTGCAACGCGTTTTATTTACTAAGGTAGCTTCCCTTGGTCCTATATCAGTCGTCTCTTACGATATGTCCTGTAGGTCACAGTGGTACTATTCTTTGTTTTCTTGCAGGCCCTGACACCACACAGGTGATGCAAAGAATGCAAAACAAGCGAAGAAATTCAGACTTCCTATACACCAGGCATCGCATATACTTGTACTTGTTTATACTTTATAAAAACAACATTACTTGTATTTTTACATGTTTTGTCTTGACTCAATATCAGCAATATCAACAATATCAACCTTAAAGTTGGTACAATATATTCCTACTATTGATATATCTGGAAACAGCTAACGCCATCACATTAAACTATATAGACTTTTTCATTTTTACAGACGGCTAATTGGCAAATCTTTTACTGTGATAACTTTTACAGTTTGCCTTTGTCATCTCTTGTCTTTTAGCTCATCCCTAAGTCTCTTTCAAAACATTCTGCCCTTTTTGTAATGTTGTTTTCACTAGCTCGGTCATCAGCCTAGTTTTCCCATTGTTAGCAGATATAAAGTTCTCTATTTATGCCTAGCCTGGTCAGCTATTATGGGAAATGTGCCTTGCCCATTTTGCACAAACCCCATCTCTACTCTACCGTTTCATCCAAAGGAAAGACAAAGTCCATACATTTGGAATCAAGCAGAGTTTGCAGGAGATGACCAAAGATGGAATGGAATACACACATAACCATCAATTGCCTTTGTGTCCCTCCCTCTAGATTTGTGGTCAAGGTTAACTCTCTAGCCTTCTGCATCACCATGCACCCACAAGTCAGGATTTTCTATCAGGGCTTACACCCCAAGTCTTTAGTTCTACCAAGAACACTAAACCAGGCACTAAACTATCTTCCAGCATGTTGCACATAAGATATTACATCCCCAAATCATATTGCATGATCGATCAATAATAGATTATTAATTTTAAAAATTGTGGACATACCCATGCAGTGGCGGCTCGTGATCATTTTTGTTGGTGGGGTCACACGACATTTTTGTCCTGATAAATCAGGTTTTGGTTGCTATATTTTCATTTATAAAATAATAAATACAAGTTAAACATTATTTGTGTGAGGCCCGCCCACTGGCCTTATGACGAGCCGCCACTGTACCCATGTCTAGCCAATGAATCAATCGTCTGAGATATCACAATTGAGGGCCCGTGGCCCCTACGTCCGTACGTCTTGAGTTAAGTCTGACCTATTTCTATACCCCTTGGAATCTTAATAATTTATCAATGGGTTTCCCTAGTGTGAATTGTTGAATGAGGTCAAACACAGAGAAAGCTTATCAATATAACAAAAAGCAGACATCATTTTTTGAACATGTGATGAGGAAGGGAGGTTTAGAACATATTGTGACAACCGGTAACATCAAGGGTAAAGGAGACAGAGGAAGACAGAGAAAATTTTGGATAGCCTGACTTCATGGTACGGAAGAGTATCAACATCTGAGATCATAGTAAACACCAGAGATTTGTGGAGATCCATGATCACCTACGATAGCCGGCACTGCACCTGATGATGATGAATTGTCGAGTCAAAAACTCACAACATACTCAAAACAAATCTAACTAACAGAAAACTCACAACATACTCAATACAAATCTAACAGAAAATACACAACATACTCAAGACAAATCTAACTAACAGAAAACACACAACTATATAAAAAATCTAACTAACACAAAATACACAACATACTCAAAATAAATCTAACTAACAGAAAACACACAACATACCATGTCTGGTGTAATCAATAAATGGGTTATCTGTATAAGATTTGTCATCTTGCTCAATCGATCTCTTATTCCGTAAAAAATGTGGTCTTGAGAGAACCGGCACACTTTTCATATCCTGCAAGGAAGATTGCTTGTCTGCTGGTCCCTTTCTTCCAACAAGTCCAATATCTCGAGGTCCATGGCATTTACCTAGAGAATTGTTCAGGTATAAATTAATCTCAATTAATGTACAATGTAACAACCGCCTGCGGGTCCGGCCACAATAAACAAAAATAGTACACATGAAACCTACAATGTTTGTCGTACAGGCGACTGATGGTCCCAGAATGCTACCTAATAAATAAAAAGCAGCGAAATCGATGTGCTGGCCACTTGTAACATAGCTGGCATCAACGTACAATCACTCTTAAGCTCAGAACACACACTAGTCACACATAGTGGTTAGAAGTGGTCGATAGGAGTTGGAAGAAGAAGTAGCTGGCAACAATTAGAAGTAGGCTGACAAACAGGCAAGAGAAAGACTGATGTAAGTTGCATGTAAACATCATGATGTGAACTATAACATCAGTCTATCAGAATGTACAAACAAGGCTCATCATCATCATCAAGTAGCTTGTCCCTTCCGGAACTTGGCTCCATGACAGCATTCCTGAAAACTCTGTTCTGTGCAAGTTGGCCGGCGTCAGCAGCAGTAATTCTCAGATCGTCAATGACAACCTGCACCCATCGTCTTCTAGGCTTCCTCTCGTTCTTCTTCCAGGCACCATTCCTTCAACAATGAAAAAGGCACTAGGCATAAAATGTTCATATTTAGCCAATATTTCATTTTAAAATTAATGCAAAAAAGCTCTTTATAGAATATTCCAGGTTTTAAAGAATTTAGAATAAAATGAGATGTTGTATGTGTGTAGGGGTACTCTATAACACGGACAGACGAGGCCGTATTCTTAACCCTTTCGCAGCTACATACTTTCCGAAGGCTGAGCTAAAAATGCTACTCTTTGTTTCTAGGTCACAAACGTGAATGTACGCCTATAGCAGTGACAGTAGCAATGTATAACATGTTAACGTCTTAGCCCAACGAGGAGAAATAATAACAGACGTGTTAGGCGTCTTTGAAGTGAATGATAAAAACGTATATATACGTTCTTAGCAGCTAAAAGGTTAACAATGCTTGTCTGTAAGGCTAGGCAATGGGTGCCATAAGACATGAGTTTGTGGTTTAATCCTGTGTTTGGTAATTGTGTTTTTTGGAAACCCTAATATGGATGCTGATTTATACTAGCCTGTAAAACAATCTTCTGTTCGATCTGCCTCTTTATGGAACTGATGATGTATGATCTGTCCATTGCACATCCTTTCTAGATCACTACTGTATCATCTAGCCGATCTGCTCCCCCGTTGCATTCCACGCCTGCAGCCCTGACCCCAAAAAGGTGGTATTGCTTGTTCACTATTTATTTATTGATCATATACTGATCCCCATGAGGCCATTACCTTGTAGTGGGGGATTTGGGTGCCTCAATGATCAAGAAAGCTATGCCGGCAGGAACGTTCTGTTCCTGGAAGGGTTACCATGCCGGACAGGCCCAGGTGAGAGGTCAGACTAAATGTGCCTCCTGGTCCTCCAGGTTGGGGTTGGCGCAGTGCAACAACCTGCCCTAAAAAGAAAAATGTTACAGAAACTTCAAAAGGAAAATGCTCTGATGTCCAGCGGTCTTGAGACAGAGTACCACTGTCAGCATGAACAGTATGGGTGAAAGCCGCAAGGAAGCCCACGCTGGAAATTCAAGTCTGCTGGATGTCAAAACTAAACTAAGAATAGGATTCTGGAACGTCAGAACAATGTTCGAGACCACAAAGACATCACAGGTGGTAAAAGAGATGCAACACTATAAATTACATTCTAGGGGCCAGCGAAAGTAGATGGACAGGCTTGGACAGACGACAACTAGAATAGGGAAACCATCTTATACTCAGGAAGAGACGACGGAATCATTCAGCAGGAGTTGCACTAATAATAAGGAAAGGATTGAATAAACATCTCTTAGAGGGTACCGATTAATGAAAGATTGTTAAAGCCCATTTAATGGGAAACAAGGAAAGCTAACTATCATTCAATGCTATGCACCCACTAACGAAGCCGAAGAAGAGGACAAAAACACATTTATAGAAGGTTACGGGAAAATAGTGGACAAGGTTCCAGCTCAGGACGTTTTGTGCATAATGGGAGACCTAAACGCAAAGTTGGAAACAATAACAGACACAGAGAAGCAATAATGGGGAAAGAGGGATGTGGCACTGCAAATGAAAATGGAGAAATGTTGAGCAATTTTTGTCTAGAAAACAGACTGATCATAGGAGGCACATTGTTTCAACACAGGACCATACACAAGTACACATGGATATCCCAAATGGAAGAGATGAAAACCAGATAGACCACTTTATGATCAACAGTAAATGGCGAAAGACATTACTTGATGGAAAGGTGAAAAGAGGAGCTGACGTGGGCAGCGACCACCACCTGTCGCTCGCTGATCAGGCCAAACTCAAGAAAACATATATACAAGCCAAGACAAGAACAGAAATACTTAATGTTAACCTATTAAAAGACAGAGAGATTGCTACAAAATATATAGTGGAACTAAAGAACAGATTTCAAATCCTGTCAGAGCAGTCAGACACAACACCAACTGAAAGTATCCAAGAAAAATGGAATGCGATCAAAGGCACATATAAAATAGTTAGCAGTAGTGTACTGGGAACCAGTAAAGGACAACATAAAGAGTGGATAAGTGGCCAGACCTTAGAATACATCCAAAAGCGAAAGGAGAAAAAAATCTCATCAATAGCATTAGATCAGAACGTCAAAAGATAAGGCAAGAAAGAATATACAGAACTAAACAAAATGGTAAAAAGAAGTGCTAGAACAGACAAGAAAAATTTATGGAAAAGACAGCAGAAATAGCAGAAAAGGCTGCTAAGTACATGATCTGCACACACTGTACAAGATTACCAAACAATTATGCGGGAGGTAAAGACACAACCATAACATGCCAGTCAGAAACAGTCTAGGACAACTGTTGACAACAGAGCAGGAGCAGGATATGAGATGGACATCCCATTTTGAAGATGTGCTAAACAGACCTGATCCTGAACATCCACCAGATATCCCACCGGCCGCACAGGATATTGATATCAACCTCAAATTGCCAGAAAAGCAAGAAATAGTAAAAGCTATTGGATCCCTGAGAAACAACAAAGCACGGGGAAATGATGAAATGACAGCAGAGCTTTTCAAGATCGATCCCATCTTAGCTGCAAACATATTAGAACCATTGTTTGCAGATATCTGGGAGAAAGAAGAATTGCTTAAGGATTGGACTAGGGGTACTGTGGTGAAAATCCTCAAGAAAGGAGACCTAACAGATTGCAATAACTGGAGAGGAATCACGTTGCTTTAATCCCAAGCAAGATATTCTGCAAAATTATCATAATCGAATAGAAGCAGTAGACAAGTGTCTACGAATGGAGCAAGCAGGATTTAGGAAAGGAAGAGGAACAAATGAACTATATTTACCCTGCTAACATTTTAGAACAATGTAGGAGTGGCAAAGGACTATATATATCAACTTCATAGATTTTGAAAAGGTATTGACAGCATCCACAGAGACAGCCTATGGAAGATACTGAGACAATACGGCGTACTGCAGAAGCTTGTCAACATCATATCCCTTTCTATAAAGATTTCTCCTGCAACCTAAAGAATTCCAACAAAACATTCCCAGTAAAATCTGGTGTAAGACAGGGATGCGTAATGTCCTCTCTTTGTTTAGTATTACAATTGACTGGTGCCAAAAATGCCATAAACAACAAGCACAAGAGGAATAAGATGGACCCTTTCGATATGCTTGAGGATCTGGACTTTGCAGACGATATAGCCTGTATCACACAAATATGAACATATACAAAAGAAAAGTACAATACTTCACAGCACGGCAAAGACAGTAGGCCTCAAAACAAATACAGGAAAAACAAAAATTATGACAAACAGTGAAATCCAACAACCAGTAATGTTAGAAAATGAAACACTGGGAAAAGGGGTTTAGCGTTTACATATCTTGGTAGCGTACTGACACTAAATGGTGGCACAGAGGAGATATAAAATCACGTCTAAGTAAGGCCAGAACCGCTTTTGCCAGAATGAAACCAGTATGGAAGTCCAAAATCTACAATAGGACCACAAAGCTTAAACTCTATAAAGCATTGTTTTGCCAGTTTTGCTCTACGGATCGGAGTGTTGAAGGATGACCAAAGGAGATACTAGCAGGCTGTCAGTTTTCACCACTCTTGTCTTCGCAGAATCTTGGGAATCTTTTGGCCAGTAAAAATATCCAATAACCAACTACTCCAAGACACAAGACAAGAGGCAATGAATGACATACTCAAAAAGAGAAGATGGAAATGGCTCGGACATGTTATGAGAATGAGAAAAGAAATGCCTGCAAGGATAGCCTCCCTTGGACACTGAGGGAAAGAGAAAGAAAGGCAGACCACGGACAACATGGAGGCGCATGATGGAAGAGGAACTGGACACCGCATCTCTGACGTGGGCTCTGCGCTGAAGGTTGCAGGGCAGAAGAGCATGGAAAGTCCTTTCTGAAGCCCCATGTGTCACTAGGCATGACGGGATTAAGTAGTAAAATATACACTGATGGGGTCTCTGTAGTTAAGTGGTTAAGCTCCGTGCCTTGTGAGTCGAAGGTCGTGAGTTCGAATCCGGACCGCGCCGTTCTGTTCACGGGTGCAGTTTTTCGGGGACCCCTTAGGTTGTCCGGTGTCGTGGTTTTCTGTTTTACCGCTTTAGTGGATTGGTTGATAGTTATTTTTAACAGGATTTTTTCTTTTTAAAAATTCTTTATCGTGACACTGTTACCCGTTGTTGTGCCCAGTGTCGTAGTTTTCCCTGTTTTTTTTTAAAATTTTCAAAGGGGTTTTAAAATTTTAGAGCCCCATTGACAAACGAAATTTGAGTTTTAGGGTTATTTTTAGTATTTTTAAAAAACCGGTTCTGACTGTTTTGTAACTTTTGTTCATCGCCCTTTCCCCCACTACAAAAAGTACAATTTGACCCCACGCTAACTGAACCTTTCTTTTCCAACAATATGCCAGATTGACCCTTTCACAGGCTGCTATTATTTTGAAACCCAGTTTTTTTGGGGATAATTATTTTTTTTTTTACAAGATTGTTAGATTTTTTTTTGGACAAGATTCTGCTATGCCATTTTTTTTTTTACAAGATTTTTTCACCCTTTTTTTTTTTGGAAAAGATTTCACCATTTTTTTTTTGGGATTCATTTCCTTTTTTTTTTGACAAGTTTCTTCATCCATTTTTTTTTGGGAAAAGTTTGTCTATCCCATTATTATTTTGGACAA
>JADZMA010002295.1:0-12578 GCA_020796225.1 Arion vulgaris
GATCTTTGATGACCAGATAGCCACCTTAAAAATCATAGTGGAACAAACAATGGAGTGGCAGGCTCCGCTCAACGTGTGCTTTGTTGATTTTGAGAAGCTTTGACAGCATAGATAGGGAAAACAATGTGGGGATCCCCAAAAAACTATGGGGTGGGAAGACTGTCGCATCATCAGGCAGCTGTGGAGGGTTTGCCTGCCAGGTTATTCATGATGGAAGACTGTCAGAGGTTCCCGGTCACTACTGGTGTTAACAGGATGCATGCTGTCCCCCCCTCTTCTTGGTGCTCGGTTGGGTCTCACGCAGCCTCGACAGGTCTGGAAAGGCATACAGCGGACACTATGTCAAAGCTAGAAGACCTGGATTTTGCGGACGATCTCGCCTTGCTGTCGCATAGACTACAAGACATGCAGGAAAAAGTGGATGCTCTGGCACAAGCGGCCAAGCAGTGGCCTTAAAATCAGTCAGAAGACTAAAGTAATGCGTAGAACAACATCAGCAAAATCAATACTGATTGAGGGGAAGGGACAGAAGATGTGGATGAATTTGTCTATTGGTGGTAACATCAGCAGATCAGGAGGTACAGATGAGGACATTAATGCTAGGATTAGGAAGGCCGACAGGCCTTTGCGATCCTGCACATGGGGTGGAAGTCCGCTGCCATCTCCCCGAAAACAAAGCTCAGGATTTTCAGCTCAAATGTGAAGTCGGTGTTGCTGTGGCTCGGAACTTGGGGAGTCACTAGGCAAATACAAATAAAAATCCAGACCTTTGTCACGGATGTTTTGCGGATTCTCAGATTGAGATGGTATGATAGAGTTACAAACACGGATCTGTGGATAAGAACAGGGCAGGAACCTATGATGACACAGGTCAAGAGGGGAAGATGGCGATGGATAGGCCATCCTTACGGAAGACACAGTCAGTGTCACTGAAAAGGTGTCAAAATGGAACCCACAGGGAAAACAAAAGAGGACGCCCCAAGCAGACTTGGAGACGAGGTCTTACCGAGGGGCTGAAGAAATGCTCAATTGACCTGGGAGAACATAAAAAGAAGCGCCAGAGACCGAGAAAGTGGCGAACAACTGTTGAGGCCTATGCTCCACGGGGAGCGAGAGGATTGATGATGACTAACTTAGATGTGGTGTGTGACAGACTTGTAATAGTAGATAGTCAGTTTGTTGTGTGTACTAACTTAGATGTGGTGTGTGTACTAACTTAGATGTGTTGTGTACTAAATTAGATGTGGTGTGTGACAGACTTGTAACAGTAGATACAGCCAGTTTGTTGTGTGTGTGCTAACTTAGATGTGGTGTGTGACAGACTTGTAACAGTAGATAGTCAGTTTGTTGTGTGTGTACTAATTTAGATGTGTTGTGTGTGCTAACTTAGATGTGTTGTGTGTACTAACTTAGATGTGTTGTGTGTGCTAACTTAGATGTGTTGTGTGTGCTAACTTAGATGTGTTGTGTGTACTAACTTAGATGTGGTGTGTGACAGATATAGTCAGTTTGTTGTGTGTGTGCTAACTTAGATGTGTTTGTGTACTAACTAGATGTGTTGTGTGTGCTACAGATGTATTGTGTGCTAACAGATTTTTGTGTGGGTACTTAGATGTGTTGTGTGTGTACTTAGATTTTGTTGTGTGTACTAACTTAGATGTGTTGTGTGTCTAAGTTAGATGTGTTGTGTTGTAACTTAGATGTGTTGTGTGGCTCTTAGATGTGGTGTGTGACAGACTTGTAACAGTAGGTAGTCAGTTTGTTGTGTGTACTAACTTAGATGTGGTGTGTGTACTAACTTAGATGTGTTGTGTGTACTAACTTAGATGTGGTGTGTGACAGACTTGTAACAGTAGATAGTCAGTTTGTTGTGTGTGTCTGCTAGATGTGTTCAAACAGTACAGTGCTAACATCATGACTCCCCAGTTCTGTTGGTCAACTATTACATTTCACTTGCAATTTATTTTCTTGACTTACCCCCATAAACACTATCCCAACATTTCTGGTCAGTGGTCTACCCTATCTAATATCAAGAGATATTTCTGTCAAATTTATTTAAATGTATCAATACTTTCTCTGGTTTTGCACGTTCGAATAGGAAATACCAGACTTGACAAACACTTGAACAGAATAAATCCCATCACATGTGCCCATATTGCTTCAATTGCAAATACCATCACAGATGCTCATTTATATATATATATATATATATTGTTCAACCTGTCTTAAACATCCATAATTCTTAACCTCCTCCTAAATTAAATATATTATTTATATATATATATAAGATGGACATGTTTAAGACGAGGTTGAAGCAGTTATGGACATGTTTGAGTTAAGAATGATAGACATGTTTAGAATGAGGTTGAAGCAATTATAGACAGGGCGATGACACCTCAAATGAAGAATAAACCAATTTCCCCACAAATGCCCATACTGTCATATATATATTTCCACCCATCTTGTTGCACCTATCAATATGCATAATTTGCATAGCCAAGATAGAGGTTACCCTTTTTCTTCTTGTTGAAATCTTCAAAGTGTGTTTTTCTCTTACAGCATTGATGGTGTTGGTTTTTATTTTACCATAGAAGGGCCATTCTGACCATGCATTACTTGCCAGTGCATTTACTTTCTCATTGTTGCTTTCTCTTTTCTCTCTCTCTCTCTCTCTCTCTCTCTCTAGCAATCCTTTGTTCATTCAGAAAGTTCTGGGTTAAAGATAAAGGCTAGTGTCTGGAATGTTTTGTATTAGTTGTATCTACTGCCATCTCACATAACCAGTCTTTATATTATGTAAATTGACTATAGAGCCGTTGAGTATGCATGCAGGAGGAATGTCTTGTTTTGTATTAGTTGTATCTACTGCCATCTCACATAACCAGTCTTTATATTTTGTTCGTGACTATAGAGCGTTGAGTATGCATGCAGGAGTGAATGTCTGTTTTGTATTAGTTGTATCCTAATGCCATCTCACATAACAGTCTTTATATTATGTATCGTGACTATAGAGCCGTTGAGCATGCATGCATGAGTGAATGTTTGCGTCGTTAGTCAATTCAGGGATTTTGTCACCGTCATGACCTTCATAGATATGCTGCAGGTAGTAGTTGCACATACAGCACTTGCATCTCTGATAACCTTTCTTGTAGTTGTGTTTTGTATTGACCTCTCCCATCAGGTAGTAGTTGCACATACAGCACTTGCATCTCTGATAACCTTTCTTGTAGTTGTGTTTGTTTGACCTCTCCCATCAGGTAGTAGTTGCATATACAGCACGCCTCTCTGTAACCTTTCTTGTAGTTGTGTTTTGTATTGACCTCTCCCATCAGGTAGTAGTTGCATATACAGCACTTGCCTCTCTGATAACCTTTCTTGTAGTTGTGTTTTTTTATTGACCTCTCCCATCAGGTAGTAGTTCACATACAGCACTTGCCTCTTGATAACCTTTCCTGTAGTTGTGTTTTTTATTGACCTCTCCCATCAGGTAGTAGTTGCACATACAGCACTTGCCTCTTTGATAACCTTTCTTGTAGTTGTGTTTTGTATTGACCTCTCCCATGACTATCTTATTGTCTCATCTTGATATTCTGTTCCAGTGCTTCCTGAAGGTTTCTGATCAAAGTCAGCAGTTCTGTAACTTCTCTCCATGTCCCAAACCACAATCTTTCAACTCTTTTTGTACTTCTCTCCATGTCAAGCCACAATCTTTCCCCTCTTATTGTACTTCCATGTCAAGCCACAATCTTTCAACTCTTATTGTAACTTCTCTCCATGTCAAGCCACAATCTTTCAACTCTTATTGACTCTCTCCATGTCAAGCCACAATCTTTCAACTCTTATTTTAACCCTTTTCTCCATGTCAAGCCACAATCTTTCAACTCTTATTGAACTTCTCTCCATGTCAAGCCACAATCTTTCAACTCTTATTGTAACTTCTCTCCATGTCAAGCCACAATCTTTCCCCAAATCTTTTGTAACTTCTCTCCATGTCAAGACAATCTTCAACTCTTATTGTAACTTCTCTCCATGTCAAGCCCCCAATCTTTCAACTCTTATTTAACCTCTCCATGTCAAGCCACAATCTTTCAACCTTATTTTTCCCACCTTCTTCATTTTTCATTTGAACATCCATGCCTTCATTTCCCCATGCATTTTTCATCAGAGATATGTCTAGACAATGCCATATGTCCTAGACAATACCTGATATTTTGTATATACCCGACCCTCTCTTATCTTCATCTTTTGATGATGGACTTCAATGATAACACTTTGTTGTATCTGTCATTTAGTTTGAAGTATGATACTATGTTAGTTGTTGAACTGTTGGTGATTATGATGTTGAGTTGTTGTACTGTTGGTGATTATGATGTTGGTTGTTGTACTGTTGGTGATTATGATGTTGGTTGTTGTACTGTTGGTGATTATGATGTTGATGATTGTGACCCACAATTTGTGTCAATTCATATCTTTTTACAAAACAGACAGATCTGATAAAATGATGAGACAGAAATATCACCTGTAGAATGTGTAGAGACATCTCCAGGCAGATAGTTGCTGCAACAGCTTCTAACACAGATGTTGATTTGGTAGCATTATGCTCAGAAGAAAATGTTCATACTAGGTGCAAGTTCAGAATTTCACTGAAGGAGTTTTACACACCTGACACACAAGACATTTGCAGGAAACTTTGTAATAAAGAAACATGGGAAGAAGAAGAACAAGAGAAACAATCTAGGAATAGAGATGTAGTATGCTGTGAGCAACAGAGATTAGAACTAACATTTGCAAAGCAGCAGAAAGTGGACGACAGTACAATGGTAAGAGTTTCTTCCCATGATGACATTTTGTGCTTTCATATATCCCAGTCAGGAGAGATCACTGCTGACAAATCTGGGAGAGAGACCTAATGTCATCAGGCAATTGTCAATAGATGCTCCTTTTGAGATTGCAAAAGCTGACTCAATTTGTGAGCCATCTTCTATAGAAACTAGCACTGAAGAATATCAGAGTTACTGTGAAATTTCATCGCAAGATTTGGAAGAAACCAATAGAAGTATGAACATTTTTCTTGACACTTTACTCTCACATGAGCCTCATGAAAGTAGGCTATGACACTTCTAGTTTAGTCTTTTCTGATATCTTTGGAGATGACTCACAAACAGATATCTCAAACTCATACTTAGTGCTCAGTACAGAAGCATCCACACTTGAGTCTGATGATGATGGAATTAGTCAAAACTCATTTGCTGGCAATAACAGTTCAAGCACTGATGTCCAGGATAGATCCTCAGTATCTTCATGTAAGATAGCGATCATCTAGTTCACCTTAATTGACAAGTCAATGGCAGAGTCCTGACTGAGTGTAGCGGGAAATTTGCCCTCCTTAGTTAAACCCTCTTCAGTATTGTCAATCCTTCTGGCCAAGCAGCAATGGGTGTATTCACTTGTGATTCCCTTCCTGATGATATGTTTGCTACTGAAGATGGCACTAGTGACAGAAGCAAGATTGTTGAACTTGAGACAAAGAATGTCAGGAAAGTGATATGGACAGTCTCACTGTCATGTTTGTCTGATCCGTTGACAAACAGGGTTTCCAGTCTACAGGAATCTATTTCAAAGGTTACTGACTTTTTTGAAGGACGAGATTAGATTTGTCGAAGAGAAACTGACAGAAACATTTTGTCTACAAGGTCTGTCATCTCAGCACATCCTCAGCTGATAGATGTGATGGGTCAGGGTGTGGAAGATGTTACAAGGTTTTGAAACATATCCAGGGAAACAATGTTGGGAAAATAATGTTGATAGTGATCTGTTGCATGGCATGTGGAGATCAGACAGTCACAAAGATCATAACACATATACTCGCTGGCATGGAAAAAACTAGAAAGGAGGAACTCAATTGTGGTATGAATATTTCATAACACGTTTGTCATGTTTCAAACATCAATAACTCTTGGGAGATTGGGGTATCTCCATTTATTGATTCTCTAATAATGTTTTTTAGTTTGGATGTTTCAAACATCAATAACTCTTGAGGAGATTGGGGATATCTCCATTTATTGATTCTCTAATAGTGTTTTCAGTTTGAGATGTTTCAAACATCAATAACTCTTGAGGAGATTGGGATATCTCCATTTATTGATTCTCTAATAGTGTTTTCAGTTTGAGATGTTTCTAACATCAATCTCTTGGGGAGATTGGGATATCTCCATTTATTGATTCTCTATAGTGTTTCAGTTTGAGATGTTTCTAACCTTTGTTAACATTTATTAATACTGCTGATGAGTTGCTTCATTCTTCAACACTCTCTGACAGATATCATTCTTCTAATACGTTTTTATGTTTTCTCACTTTATATTTAGTCATACTTTGATATCAGAAGACTGCAGTAAAACTATGTAGCAATAGTAAAACATGTACAAACAAAGTATACAGTTTTTTTAGTCATGGACCACCATCACTGCGTCGAACAAATTGGTCCATAGCTCTGATCTCTCCCTCAGTATGTCCATCAGCGTGTGGCGACTAACACCCCGGGTTCTTTGTTGGTTTAATTCTCCTTTGTCTCCCAGCATAGCGTTCTTGTCAGCTACACCACATTAACTTTGAGTTCTTAGTCTGGTTAGTGTTGTGAATTTCCCGCTATTACGTGAATCATGTACCGCCCTTTTCCCTTAAGGTTGATAATATTAGCCTGGTCCATTGCTGCCCGCTTTGGACAGCAGCCATACCTGCAAGCCTAACCGACGTTCTTTCCCCCCTTTCACCTGCATGCCCTGGTACAAAAAAAAAACTGATCTTTGTCAGCTTAGACCTCCCCAGCGACTCTACCCAATGTCTCCTACCCCATCCTGTTTCAATTTTCCCTGAGCATACTCATTGAGTCACTGAGAAAACATGCATGGATAAAAGTCTGTGATTCTAGCCAAATCATCGCTTTGGAAACCGCCATGATTTCCATAGTGAGACTGCTGTATCACGGCAAACCACCACTCTCTTCCTTCACAACATCACCTCCGACCTGAGCAGTGAAAGCCACGAGCTTCGACATGTCAATCACCGAACCATCCGTATAAATGATTACATCATGCTCAGATCGTTCTCAGAAACTAATCCTGAACCTCTGCCTCCACGACAAGTGGGATGTCTTGTCTGCATTCTTTACCCAAGTTTGATGCATACTGAAAATGATGTATTGATTCCTGTTGCATGGTATCCATTCTTCACCGGGATCATGTCTTCAAGTGTACACACCTGTTCAATACAGTCCCATTGCCATCCAAGATTTTCCTCTTTTAACCTATTTCTTTTGTCTCTTTATTTCCATGTCAAGGGATGTTGTGTGTCAGCATTGACTCCGAAGGATGCTTGCACGGCTCATCAGTATTCTATACTCCATGGTAGGATAGTCAAGGAGATAGCGCATCACCCTCCCAGACGTGTCTTTGTGCACCCAAGTATAATGCGACGCCTCATTCTGTATTCTTTCCAGTCGTTTATCTGACTATAACTGAGAGTCAGGATGCCAGCTCATACTCAAGCACAGAAAGGACCAGACCCTGGTATAAAGACAAAGATGGCGCTGTTCACAATCCGCCGCAGCCATTACCCCCATCGCCAGCAAACCTTTCCTCGCCTTCATTACCCACATGAGCTATGTTTTCCCGTAAAAGCTAGACTCCGATCAACCACAACCCCAGGTATTTCATAGACTGAGATCGCTCCACCACCTCTGAACACAAACCACAGATGGTGTTGAGTTTGGATGCGGTTGTTTAAAGAGAACCATGTCACTGCTGCTTGTGGGGTTGACAATGCTCCTGTTTCCCAACGCACCATCTACCTTGCGGTCGAGGTTCTAACTGAAGTTCCTCCACAAGTTGTTCTCTATCCTTGCCCTGACGATACACCAACACATCATCTGCATTGCATTGTCCTTCCTCTACCTTGATCTGCTCTTCTGTGATGCTCACAGTATAGGCATTGAACAACACCGGAGATAATGGTGACCCTTGTGGTAAGCCAGGGTGGATTGTTGTTGGTGATGGCCAACTGCCACATTTAAACTATCTTTCGCTGGAAGAGGGCCACAAAATTCCAATTGAGGAGGAATGGGCTGATTTGAGTTCGTCACTGACCATTAAAATGCAACGGCACTCTATTAAGGCATCTTCAAAGGGCAATTGCAGCAGCACATGTCTCAATGCCCGTGAAAACCCTCATAGACATCGTAGGCAAACACCGCTGCGTTACGCCATGTCTCTCTATATGGGCGGTACCCTCCAAGGGTGGGTGGAAGGAGACGTAACCTCTCTAGTTGGCAGGATATTTTTTCCCGACAATTATTTTCTCCCAAAAACCCTATTGTATTCTGCATGTGATTACCCGATGGCCCCGAATTTTGGTGTGGTCTTTGCCAGGCTTGGCAGAAATCCATTTGCTGTGCACCATTCTTGTTGATTATTGCAGTCGTAATGCTTTTGTTGTAGATACCAGCCAGTTCTTCCATCCCTATCAGACAACTCGCCAATGTCACCATATCGTATCCATCTGGACCAGGTGCACTGTTTTTGCTCTCCGTCAGCATCCTTGATTTCTCCACCATCACCAAATCATCTACATCTAATTCCTGGTTCTTACATTTGCTCAATGGATTGTCTTGCAGTGTTTGCCCCCAATGTCTTGCTGGTCACTCTGCTCTAAATACTGCTCAAACAGAGCCCTACCCTTGTTTTCATCTGTCCTCTGCCAGGTAAGATCCAAGCTCTGAAGTCAAAAACACACCCATTCTTTACTGTACTATTCATACTTCTGTGCAATCGCCCGAACAGATTCAACGATTTGTCATTGCTCACCCGTTGACAGAACTCAGCCCACTTCTCCTTTTTACCATCCTTTTAGCTTTGAAACACTCTGTTTTATTATTCATATCTTGTTTCAACTGCAAGATGTGATCATGATGGGTAGTTCCATTTTTCCTGGCAGTTTGCCACCTCCTAACAACACGCTTGTCTCCCCCGTCTTCTCGACCTCGTCATCCCACCAGGGGGGCTGTTCCCAACGTTTACTACTGTTGGTGTGTGCCTCGTTTGACACACCTTATTCTACTGACGTCTTGCCCTGTGGTGTCGTACTGGAAAGAGTGCGTTACTGGCCTGTGTTTTTTTTATCTACCTTTGTTCACCAGTATGATACACGGACGGTGGTCACTGCCATGGTGCCCTAAAATCCCCATCTGACATAGCAGTGAGTGTAGGGATACAAGTGCCAAATCAATAACACTATCCTCATCTCCCGGGCTACTGCAATTCTAGTGACACGATGGTTTGATGCACAACAATTCCGTGGTCTCAAGTGCTAGTTAGCTCTTCTCCCTGTGTATTCGAAATGTTGCCTTATGACCTACCCTTGCGTTGAAATCACCACAGAAAATGACATTATTGCTCTCATGACATAATATCACTCAAACACTGCCATTTCTGTGTGTCCACTTTCGCATTACAGGCATACACGTTGACCAGCACAAACGATTTTTCAGACTGGACTTTAATCGCCTGAAGTTGCAATTCGTCATCATCCCATCGAGACATATCACTTCTGACACATCAATGCTATTACAGACTAGAATTGCTAGACCCATATGTCTTCTGTTGTAGAAACATTGACCAGTCATGCGTGCACACCACCATCGCCTAGTCGCGTTTCTTGAAGACTCGATGTCTGCTCTGTACACAGGGTTTCAAGAATTAGCCGCGTTGATGCGCCTCTGCACAGTTCCAGTAGACAATGCAAATATTATTGAGTCCCAGCGGACGTATTTTGCTGTGTTCAAATGGCGCCTGCTCCGACCCTGCCTTGGCCTTCGTCCTCTTTTGTTTCTACGTTTGATCGTAACGTTATTAATCGACCAGCCATCTTGAACTGATTGAAAACCAAAACAAACCCTCACCACGCCAAATAACACACTGAGGAAAATTCCAGCACAGATGCACGGAAACTCCGTGCAGGGAAGATCCTCAATGAATGGGCTTCCTATTCCTAAAACTATTAGCAATGGTAAAACTATGTAGCAATGGTAAAACTATGTACAAACAAAGTACTACAGTTTTCCAAAGTACAAAAAAACAATACACAGCGATGTTTCAAGCAAAAGGTCTTAAGCAAATGATTCAACAGAAGTGAAGAAATTCAGACTTCTGATACCACAAACATAACATATATATTCATAACAATCTTCTTCTTTCCAGCGTTCCATATCGACCACTTGTCAACCCACTCTTTGTGATTTGTATGTGATCTGAACCTTAGAGCGATTGTACGTTGTGCCGGTTATGCACCGACAAGTAGGCCAGCACATCAGATTTCTGCGATGCTTTTTATTGTCTACTTCCCTATGTCCTCCTACATCAGTCACATCTTACGATATGCCTTGTATTATTCTTTGCTTCCCTTGTAGGCCTGCACCAGACCGGCGAATCAGACAATCAATTCCGAAGTCCTAAAATGAAAATATGTAAGAGACTTGGATGAGTATAACTGAGTAAGATTGATACCGTTAAACTTTGCTATATATATATATATATATATATATATATATATATATATATATATGTGTGTGTGTAGACAGCATTCAGCTGTTCTATCTATCTGGTTCATGACACAGTATTGATGTGATACATCTGAACATACAGGAGTGAAGGGGAATGTAAGGGTGGATACATGTGCTGGAATGATATTCATTGCAAGTGTGGAGGCAATATGGACATGACATCAAGTAGTAGCATGTCCGTTGTGGAACATGGCTTTCATCACAGCCCACCTGATAAACTATTTGTCTCCAGCAAGTTCTTTCAGCGTCATGTTCAAGGTTTCTTTGATGTCCTGCTGCTACCTTTGTCTTGGTTGTCCCTTACCTATGGACATGACAGACAAGGATAAATGTTCTCTGTTTCACATCATGTGGAAGTAGAATCACAGACATTGAACCAGAAGTTAAGTGTGGACAAGTATGTCGGTGCTGTCTGTGGGATAAAGATAGAAGATAAACAACCAACACCACGTGGGTGTGAGGAAGCATCACTTGGGTACAGTGAGTGTGGGAACATTGAGATGACTTGCATTAGAGGATGGAGAAAATATTGGCTGGCCCAATGTTTGAGGATGTCAATATTGTAAAGTGAACCGAACCTACCATCCAACTACATCCAACTTCAGCATACATATGTTTGTTGTTATGCTGCTATTGTTGGGCTTCAGCATCGTTTGTTGTTATGCTGCTATTGTTGGACTTCACATACATATGTTTGTTGTTATGCTGCTATTGTTGGGCTTCAGCATACGTTTGTTGTTATGCTGCTATTGTTGGGGCTTCAGCATACATATGTTTGTTGTTATGTTGCTATTGTTGGGGCTTCAGCATACATGTGTTTGTTGTTGTGCTGCTATTGTTGGGGCTTCAGCATACATATGTTTGTTGTTATGTTGCTATTGTTGGGGCTTGCATATTTGTTGTTATGTTGCTATTGTTGGGCATCAGCATACATGTGTTTGTTGTTATGCTGCTATTGTTGGGGCTTCAGCATACGTTTGTTGTTATGTTGCTATTGTTGGGCATCACATACATGTGTTTGTTGTTATGCTGCTATTGTTGGGCTTCAGCATACGTTTGTTGTTATGTTGCTATTGTTGGGGCTTCAGCATACATGTGTTTGTTGTTATGCTGCTATTGTTGGGGCTTCAGTATCGTTTGTTGTTATGTTGCTATTGTTGGGCTTCAGCATACGTTTGTTGTTATGCTGCTATTGTTGGGGCTTCAGCATACGTTTGTTGTTATGTTGCTATTGTTGGGGCTTCAGCATACATGTGTTTGTTATGCTGCTATTGTTGAGACTTCAGCATACGTTTTTGTTATGTTGCTATTGTTGGCATCAGCATACATGTGTTTGTTGTTATGCTGCTATTGTTGGGGCTTCAGCATACGTTTGTTGTTATGTTTGCTATTGTTTGAGGGCTTCAGCATACATGTGTTTGTTATGCTGCTATTGTTGAGACTTCAGCATACGTTTGTTGTTATATTGCTATTGTTGGGGCATCAGCATACATGTGTTTGTTGTTATGTTGCTATTGTTGGGGCTTCAGCATACATGTGTTTGTTATGCTGCTATTGTTGGGGCTTCAGCATACATATGTTTGTTGTTATGCTGCTATTGTTGAGAGCTTCAGCATACGTTTGTTGTTATGTTGCTATTGTTGGGGCTTCAGCATACATGTGTTTCTTGTTGTTGTTGCTCTAGATCTTGAAGAACTTTCCTTGAAGCCCACATGTGATCACCAAGGGGAGATTACCTGAGAAACTTGTCTGTCTGGACTCCTAATGGTTTATTATCCATGTCTGTTTCATTATACAAGCATTACACAATTTGTTGTGCTGGTTTTTTAAAATTTGTTTACTAACATTTTACTTTGTTTGAAACACATCATGTCTTGTATATAATGTCAACATTGAAATGATATGTTTAGTTGGCCCAAAAATTGAAACACATGGGTTGACCCAAAAAATGAATAATGTGACAGTT
>JADZMA010002296.1:0-12578 GCA_020796225.1 Arion vulgaris
TCCATTGACCTGCTGCTCAAGATGCAACTTCAAGAAATTTTCTGTCTCTGCAGATAACTGAAAACAAAACACAGAAACAGGGCCTAAAATACAATAAACGGATTACCAAAGTCAGGGTCAGCAAACCAGAGCTGACCCTCCCCACCCCCAAGTTGTGGTCCTGGTCAAATATCTACACTCCTACATGGACGATGAGCTGCTAAGCAAGCATTAGCTACACAGTGAGACCAAAAAATATCTACACTCTGGGGTACTTCTTCTGCATTCATTCTTATCACCACTTGTTGGTCTCTCTTGTAGCCTGATGTGGTTTTACAAAGAACGATATGTTTTGCTGCTAGCTTACAGCGTTATAATAACAGCTGCAATATTTACACATTTTGGCCCAGCACATTCGAGTTTCGACAGACTCCAGGATACAAGATGAGACATTAAAGAAGAAAATCAAATGTTTCAAAATAAAGTGCTACAAATAAATTCTTAGAAAGTTTTGGACAAGAAAAGAAAAAATACAGACATCCTACAAGACCTGAACATCAAGGAACATTTGTTCATAAACAATATCATGTTACAGAAACTGAAATATTTTGTTCACATTAAATGTCCTAGTGGTTTAGTTAGGGCAATAATGGAGGATATGGTTCATAGAAAACAAGGCAGGAGACAACCAAGACAACAACTGCAAGAGAATATTAAGGAAACATTGAATATGATGATGGAGTATGCGAGGAACTGGATAAATATTGAAAGTCTTTCATGCAAGATATTATAAGACTGACATTTCATAAAGTACATACAAATAATAAATAACATAATAGTTGAAGCAAAACACTGGGGATATATGTTGGGAAGATAGTATGGTATAAGTAGGAAGATAAGTAATGTATGACATAAATGGGATGATAAAGTAATATATAGCATAAAGTGGTATGATAAAGTACTTTTGAACACTCCATATCGATCACTTGTTAACCACTCTGTGTGATTTGTATGTGATCTGAGCCTAAGAGCGATTGTACATTGTGCCAGTTATGCGTCTACAAGTAAGCCAGCACATCCGATTTCTACTATGCTTTTATTTACTAGGGTAGCTTCCTGGGTCTACATCAGTCCCCTCTTGACATCCTAGTAGTCGCATGGTACTATTCTTTGCTCCTTGGGCTCCAGCACCCAGGCGGGAAGATAAAGTATAAGTACATAATACTGAGGATAAAGTAGAAAGATGGAAAAAGTCAGCATAAGTGAGAAGATAATGTAATGTATGGCTAAGTGGGAAGATATAAAATGTGTGCAGTGAGATGACAATGTAATGTCTGGTATAAGAGTGAAAATAATATAATTGGCAGCATAAGTGATAAGATAATGTATGGCATTTGAATTGTGGTAAAGTAAAGTAATATCTTTCTTCTTCTGCGTTCTCACTAGATTAGGATTTCTGATTCTCTAATAAAGGCAGCCGTCTGTTTCAGATTATCAGCCACACCATACTGTTTGTCTTGGATGCTGGTATAAGTGGCCTCTTTCTTCTAAGTCTGCATACTGGGGGGAGTTCTGCAGGATATAATTCCTATTATTTCTGCTTCCGTTTGTGCGACTCTTCCGCAGTAAGTTTTGGCCAACCTCATGATGGTAGGTCTGACATTCTTACTGCGTGGCTAAATCTCTGAGGCAAATTGTGACCGTAGGGAAACTGTTATCCCATTCCTCATGTGAGGGTCGCTTGTACCAAGTTATGCCTTATGGCCTGGTGCATCCGTTTTCTGCAAGCATTTGTTCGGGTTAGCATTCCCTAGCAGAACCCGTGCATTCAATTTCAGCCCAACCTCCTAAGTCGTCTCACAACATGCATGGCAGGTAACAGTGATTCTATTCTATACACCCCAAATTTGGGCCCGTAACCACTCAGCGGGAAAACAATATAAGAACCAAATAAAAAAATGAAGCAATATGTATTCTATTACCTTGTACTTAGCCTTCAATTTGTCCAAAACATCCATTTCAAGTCTCTTAATTTAATCTGAAATAGCAAAGATCATATAAACATTAAGTTAACACTATTAACTATGCGCTTAACTTTTCTGTAAGCTAAGTTTTCTGTTCCTTGCATTGTCCAAGCTCTCAGGCCAGCAGTTGTCTTCAGGTCACTGCATGCTAGTCTTTTGTCATATGTTGTTCCCAGATAGATAGGGTTATCCTCCTTTGGTAGTGGTTTGTTGTCTAGATGTAGATGACTTGTAATTTGTAGGAAGTCAGAAAAATGTTGAGACTGTCTTGTTTTGATTTATGTTTATTTCAAGTGCTCTGTCCATTTCTTAACTGCATTTATGATCCTTGCATTCTAATCTTGGCTGTTCCTATATATATTCTACTTTGCAAATATTGATCTGTATATGAGTAGAGTGCCTTGTGGATATGAGATGTGAATTGTTTGGGGAGATCATTAATAATGAAGATTTACAGTATAGGGGATATTGTGCTTTCTTGCAGAACCCCTAGTGGTACCACCTATTTTGTTTAATCTGATACTAATTTAATGTTTAAGAACACCATAAAACTATAAATTATTAGGTATTAGATGAATCATCACCATATTGGAAGATCTTAACTTTGCATATTACATTGCTCTTATGTCATACAAATATGAACCCATTTTAGAAACGTATACAGGGCTAAATAACACTGCAAGACTACTGGATTGAGGAATAGAAAAGTAAAATATGGATCTGAATGCTAAGGAATGATCAAGAGAGATGTTCTGATTGTTCACAGACTGTTTTCATTTCTCCTCACTCATGTCTGTGTAGAATACAAAGAATTCTCTGACCAAACAAAGTATCAAACATAGACCTCTAGGACACCAGTTTAGATAGAAAGCATGTAACATATTCTTTAAGAAATGGATATGGCTAGGACAAATTATGAGAATGAACCCTGACATAACTGTAAGAAACACATCACTTGGATATTGGAGGGGAGATAAGGAAACCAAAAGAACTTGGAAATATACAATAGAAGAAATGACAGAGTATATCTGAAATGGAGAACCATGCTTGGATTGAAAATGGCAGGGAGTATGGATCCTTATAGAAGTCTCATGTGTACAAGCTGGCGAGACGAGAATTAAGTAAGTAATATGAAGTATATAATTTACCACTAAAGTCAGCGCAGGCTTGCCGCTTATGGCGAGGACAACAGTCAAATGGTAAGCAGGTCTCACGCAAAAATCAATCAGAAGTGCAATACCAAGTGTCATGACTAACACCTGAATTGATAGTGGGTGATTGCAGAAGTATATGATTCAGTCTACTGTAACTGTCACTGTGCATCACACTCATTCAGTTCACACACACTTCACAGTAAACAGAAGCGGTGTAACAAGTGTTAGGGTATATTGTACAGTCATCATCAAGGTGCGTATCCTTTATAAGATGTTGCTCTCTTTGCAGCACATCTGAAATTCACTCTGTCTCTAGCAAGTTCACCACTTAGTCGATGGTCATATTCATGGTTTCTTTAATATCTTGTAGCCATCTTCTTCTTGGTCTGCCTCTGCCTCGTCCTGGGACCCTGCCCTCTAGTATTGTTCTTTCCAGGCCATCATGACGCTTGTTGACCAAAGTATGTAATTTTTCTGTATAGTATGTTGTTTATCAGCCAATTCTCTTTAACATTTAGTTCTTTCAGGACATCAGTGTTCTTTCTTTTTTCTGTACATGGTATTTGTAGGATCTTTCTGTAGCATTTTGTTTTGAAGGACTGGATTTTCGTTCTTGTTGTACAATAGTAGCAGTATATTTTAGACAAAGCATTAATATTATTTGTCATCTAATATGTCGTTTTTTTGTAATTTAGACATCTGAAAATCAAACATGATTATCAGCTTCTGACTAATTACTCTATAATCAGTAATTATAATGATTTTAATAGTAATCAGTAATTTTAACTGATTGCGTATAAAACATTACTTCTCCTTCGTCTTCAAGCGCCCATATTGATCACTTGTTAAACTACTGTGATTTGTATGTGATCTGATCCTAAGAGCGATTGTACGCTGTTACAAAGTTATGTGCCTACAAGTAGGCCAGCACATCCAATTTCTGCAATGCTTTATTTACTAGGGTAGCTTCCTAGGTCCTACATCAGTCGTCTCTTACGACAGGCCTAAGTCAGCAATGATACTATTGTTTTCTTCCTTGCGGTCGGCACAACATAGATGGGAAACGTCATTTGAATGCACAAGATGGTTTATCGCATGGACATAGCATCACTTGAATAATGTGTACTATTTCATTGTTTTTCCATTACTTTCTGTTCCTATTTAACTTTTATTAACTGGAAACTATTTAAAAAGTGAAGTGTAAAGCGAGAACCAACGATATCATCGTGGCTTTTACTAGAAAATGAAGTGAAAGCAAGTTTAATATTCATTCTAAGTTACTCTGTGATAAAAAGAACTTGAGATTGTTCATGAATGGTCATGAGAATGGTTTGTAAATAGTTAATAAACAATGCTGCTATGCATTCATTCCCAATTTTCTTAATGATTATGTATTCATAAATGGTTAAGAAAGCAGTCGCTAAGTTGAAATTGTTTATTCAACCTGTTATTCAACAAGACCCTTTTAAGTTGGATTTTTGTTCTCCCAATTTCAATTTTAATGAATGCTTCCTTCTTTAGATTGTCTTTACTGACCAATTTTAATCACTCTGTGATAGGTTTGATCATTGTCAAGAACGTGTATCGTTGCACACTGGTTTGTAGGCCCTAAGCGCAGACTTCTACAGTTTAGGACACATGCACCCATTTCAGCCAAACCTCCTTAGTCGCCTCTTACGACATGCGTGGAGGTAACAGTGGTTCTATTCTTTACACCCCAAATTTGGGCCCTAGTAACCACTGGGCATAATGAATGCTAAAATATGTTTCCATAATAGTTAACACTGCATTATATTTGCTATACAATAGTACAGCATAAATAATTGGTGAAACTATGAGTCTACATCCATTTGTCGTCAGTTTGTTTTTCTTCTTCTTGACGCTCCATCAACCACTTGTCAACCACTCTGTGTGATTTGTATGTTCTGAGCCTAAGAGCGATTGTACGTTGTGCCAGTTATGCCTACAAGTAGGCCAGCAGATTCGATTTCTGCGCTGCTTTTTATTTACTAGGTAGCATCCCTAGGGCCTACATCAGTCGCCTCTTATGACATGCATTGCAGGTTGCAGGGTACTATTTTTGTTTCCCCTTGCGACCCCGGCACCACACTGACACCACAGGCGATCATCAATTTGATACAAAGTAACTTATGTCATATATTGTGAATCATATTTAGAAACAATTATACAATATTTTAGTTCTATAAACTATGAGTGCATTTTTTAAACTAAAAATTAATTCCGTCTAGAGACCAAAAAGCTCCATGTAGAAACAGTTAATAATCACAATCAGCACACTTCCCAGGATCATCATCTGATCATGCATGGGTGAGATTTAAAATCTGATTTTCAGAATTATAATTAGAAAGAAACAATTTGTAATTAAACATTTTAAATAAGAGACTGCAACTCGGACGAATTTTGTTTGCACAGTATTAATATGATAATGTTAATATAAGTCATTATTTATTTACCATCTCTCATCTTCATCTGTCCATCTGATCACCATCATGAATGATAGGACATATGATAGAGATTAATTGATTATTATTTTTATGAGTCAATGTGAATCTGAATGTTTATTGATTAATTAGTATGCATACTTACTGCCTGACGGTGCCTAAGTAAGTATCCCCTTGGAACTCGGTTTTCTATCTAATACTTATATACAAGATAATACAAATATGATATATGAGTGATAAACAATAAACACCAAGATAATATTATACTGTCATAACACGGACAAATCCCTAACTGCCCAAAGCCAGCTATATTAATTTGATGTGTCTATTTGCAAAAAGGTTCTTGGAGATAACAGTATAGAATTATGGACAGCTAAAAAAAAACATTCAACTGACAGTCTACGAAACAAAACAGAAAAAAATCACTATAATTTTTTTCTATCAAGATGCCTATCGAAACAGGCTAAAAATGAGAATGATCAAATGCTATATTCATCCTATATTAATGTATGGCTCGGAAACATGGAGAATGAACAAACAATTAGAAGACAGAATTGATACATTTGAGATGTGGATATATGAAAAAAAGGCAGGGTTTCATGGACAGAAAAACAGACAAACAAGTTTTAGGAAAACTAGGCATGAAGAAACAATTATTAAGGGAAATAAAATTCAGACACATAAAGTTTTTTGGGTACATAAAGAGAATTGGTAACTTTTCTCAGGCAACGCATTTAAATGTGTTATTTTTGTGACTGGACATTGAGCAAAGCGCAGTCACAAAAATAACTACTGTAAAATCGACCTGAAAAGTCTAACCTTGAAAAGACAAATCACCAACATCAGCATAAGAAAGTTGGCAAAAAACCGTGCTTGAATTATATGAATAACAAAGAATGAAGTGGTTTGGCCACTTAATAAGAATGCATCAAACACACGTATAAGTTTCTCAACAGAACATCGGGAAAGAAGGCAAAGAGGGCCACGGAAAGATGGTTAGATGGCGGCGGGATCCTGTGAAGCAAGATAACAATCACACAAGCCACCAGAACAGCGCAAGACAAACACAGAAAACCACGACACTGGGCAACAACCCGGTAGCAGTGTGACGACAAAGAAGAAAAAAGAAAAAACATGGCACCATGATAAAATCTTACTAGAGGGAAAGTTGAGGGACGAGGAAAGACCGAGAGAAAAAGTGGGAGGAAACTTTAAGAAATGGGCAGGTTACAGTCTGGCAGAGTGCAAACCAAGGCAGAAAGACAGAGGATGTTGAAGATTCATTGCAGTCAACCTTCGATGTGGAGACGGCACCTGGTGATGATGATGATGAGAGATGAAGCAACATCGTAACACTCTGGAAGACCCATTTGTGCTCAGTCTCCCTCCATCAAATATATATGAAGTTTATGCATTCTGGTGGTTTCCGTGGCTCACTTCTCGTTATTTTTCTCTCAGATGTTCAACATTTAATTCAAAATGCTATCTTCTTTTCTTTCTTTCATTTAATCATGTTGTGGCTTTCAGCGTTCATGTAATGAGAAGAGTTCTGGCAAGTTCCCTCGTATGTGGTGTTTGCACCGTCTTGGTATACATATCAATCCATCGTTTGCGAAGGCAACCTTTGACATTGAAACCGTTGTATCTGAATAGTAGAGCTCGCTGTTATATACTGTTGGAGCCCGCGTGCCCAGCGTGTTTGTAGAGCGTTGGACTACGGGTGACTAGTCCTCTGTAAGTGTGGGTTCAACTCCGCGGACTGGCAGAAAAGCTACAGGTTCCCAGATTTACGGTGTTCGTGGCACCGAGCCGAAGGGTTACGATGTCCATGACACCGAGCCGAAGAGCTTTCAGCTCAAGTACTTCTGGATCGGAAAAAAAATTTTATACTGTTGAATGGTAATCGTATTACTGGTCGAACTACTTGGTTTATTGTTTCCTAATATGCTCTAGCGCCGATTGTCGAATGGATAAGTGCGGTTCATATACGGAGACCCGGGTTCAATCCATGGAAAGGGCCCAAAGGACCTTTTCTGTCAGCATAAAGAAAATCCTGCCTGAACAGTTTCCTACGACTGCACTAGCCTCCGTCCATTGAATTCTACAGACACATGTCCCACTATCCTACAACCAGCGACGGATTAGCCTAGTAGCAGAAGTATCAAATGCTACGGGCCCCCTTCTAGGGGGCCCGCGCTATGTGACAGATGAAAATGGAAAAATATAACCAGATGTTATATCAAAAGCTGTCTGAATTTTTAAATGTCGTGTGTGATGGTACTGAATCCAACGAAATCGAAGCAGAAAACACAGAAATCTCGTCTCACTGTGTAGTAGTCTACTAAGTAGATGAAAGGCAATGATTGAAGAATCATCATTACCAATATTACCATTAAGATCAGCTACTCTTCACGATTTAGCCACACCTTCCACAAGACAAACTGAAATCGAATGTACAGTAAGTCCTCCCAATTTAGCCATATCATCTTCAAGCCAAAGAGAGGCAGAAAGCACAGCACATGTTTCTAATGTAGCAACATCATCTACAAGCCCAAAACACAACAAAAGTAAAATGTACTCCAACGATATTGGTGAATGGTCAAACAACTTCAATCGAGATTATTGGATTGTGAAAGAAAGTAGCGAAGTGCAACATACGAACAGTGATTTCATGTCTTAAGAAAAGAACCAAAAAACCAAAGAAAACAATCCACGATTTTGTCGAAAGTCGTTTTTCACATACACGCATAAACCAACAAACAAAACTCACGTGAGAGATTGGTTGTGTTATCATCATCAAGGTGCGTATCCTTTATAGGACGTTGCTCTCTTTGCAGCACATCTGAAATTCACTCTGTATCTTGCCAGTTCGCCCACTTCGTCGATGGTCATGTTCATGGTTTCTTTAATATCTTGTAGCCATCTTCTTCTTGGTCTGCCTCTGCGTCCTGGGACCCTGCCCTCTAGTATGGTTGTGTTATACAGAAACTAAAGGACAACTGTTTTGTTTTGTTTGCAAAGTTATTGATTTAGGCTGTACCATAGAGTGACTGGTGTATTTGAATACTCAGCAGTTAAAAATCTATTACAGCAGAAGAGATCTTGAAAAGAACTCCAAATATTGTCAGCTCTTACCAAGGATTTGGAAGAAAGCCTAGGCGACGAACTTATGCAATTCACTGAACTTCTTAAAATTAATGTAGCTGCTGCATTGACGAAAAAGCATGAGGCTCTTGAACTGAAATTTTATAAACTTATAATGGAAAATTCATTAGAGTCGTGTTTCCCAAATGTAGGAATAGTCTTACAGTTTATTTGTCTTTATGATTTCTAACTGCAGTGGAGAACGTTCTTTTCAACATTAAAGTGTATAAAAAGTGAGTTAAGGAACATGATGGGACAAGATCGTCTAAATAACCTCACCTTAATGAACATTGAATGTAATTTACTTAGAAATTGATTTGTCTAGTGCTATCTCTAAATTTCTCATTAAATCGAGACAAGTTTGTTTGTAAAATTGTGTTTTATTTTATTATCATGTTAAAACCTAGGGCCCCGGCTAAATTTGCTACGGGCCCGCGCTACCCTAATCCGGCACCCCTCACAACCGCCCTAAAAACGCTATTACAAGCAGTAACGACAATTTCTTTTACTGATGTTGTTCTACCCGTTTCTAATTGTCTCGTTTTTATCTAATTTCCCTTGTTACTCAATTTCACAGACATTTTACTCGGTTGTAAATTTTTCTTTTCTGTAAGTGTCCAAAATTGCCGTTACGTTCAACAACGCAATGTTCGAACTATTATACTCTGTAGAGGATGCTGTAATCCCAAACAACCTAAGCTTAAGGTTCCACGTGCCGATGAGGCTGAATGACTTGCGATATAGCTGTCCTTAACGTGGAAATGTATTCTCTGCTCGCAAACGGAGTTCGTTGGTGTGAGGCGGGGTCTTACGCTAATTCTCAAATTCTTAAATGGAGGTACTGGCGGTGACCAATGTACTACTCTGGCTAGAGTCACAAAACTACACTCATGCGTGCATTTTGAGTAACTCATTGAGTATGATCCGAAGGTGGAGACCGGTTCGGTGCAGGCAATGGACTGAATCCCGCAGACGTCAACAATTTGCAGAATTACACTCGTCTTTGTTCCGGGGCACATGGGTGTCGTTGGCAATGAGAGAGCAGACAGGCTGGCTGACTCTGCCGCTATATCAGACGGTGAGCCAATGGACAGAGCTGACATCGTGAACGCCCTCATAGAGCGTGGCCGCAGAGAAGACCTTCATCTAAACCAATACACATCAACTACTAGATTGCGAGAACTGGGTTTGAAGATTGGTGTGGCAAGAAAAGAACAGTACAATAGGTATACGAGTAGGCTCATCAATCAAAATAGAACTGGTATGGTCAGTCGCTGATGGAGATATTGCGAAGGGGATCGGAGCACATATGGACATGTCCGGAGTGCAATGAAGATATTCCAAACTGAAGTGTCCAATTTTGACACTGATAGCACAAGGTTGGGATGAAGCTCGTATGTAAGGTTCGTTTTGTGTGATAAAGGAAGAAGTGCTGACTTCTATTTTAACGGGAAAAAATATATTTCAACAGAATATCTATTATAAATTAGATACAATATGACAGTAAAAAAACAAAGAAATAAATTTAAAAAGGTTCTGGCGAGTTCGACTGCGACCTTCTGCGTGTAAAGCAGACGTGATTTAAACCCCTACCCACAGAACCACATACAATCTGGCCTCTAAAATGTTTTTTTTAAAAATAATGAAACAGTCTCGCCCCCCTTTTTTCTTTTCAAACTTTTTTTTTTTTTTATTCTTTTAAACCCTTTTATTCGCACCCATAAATCCCTTCGGTTTTCCTGTTTGTTCATTCCCAGCATTTCTCCCCATACAGAATGTGGGGCGATGTATAATAATACTATATACAAAATTTGGGATAACATGATATTTCAAAAATTTTTAATTAATTTTACGTGTCTCCCCCCATATATTTCAATATTTTATTTTTTATTTTCTTTTTTTTTTTTGTTTCGATATTCGATTTAATTATTAGTTCAATTATTTACTTGTAATTTCTTTTTTGGATTGTCACTATTTATATTTGGATGACAAGAACGGGAAGAAGGATATATCAATTATATCGCAGCGCAACATGTTCATTGTTTGTCAAGGGAGAAAAAAAAATTAGTTTAAAATGATCGGAAGTGAGAATTAATTTGGAAATTGGGTGGACGGGAAGCAAAATATTCATATTGTATACGAGAAAAAAAAAAGGGTTAACAACCCTGCAACCAACCCTTTTGATGTGAGACGGTAAAATTAATATTAACCCCCTTTTTTAACTATCCCAAACATGATTTCTTCTCTCTTTTTTTTCTTTTTCTGTCATCCCAATTCCGTTTCTCCCCTTTTGGGTTTCCCCCCAAAAACCGCCTCCCTACTGAATCATGTTTGCCAACATTGCTTGCTAAAATTTATTAGGGTTTAAAGGTATTTAATTACATTTATGTAAGCAGATGATAGATCTAATCTACATATACCCTCAAGTAAGTTCTTGGTTCTGAAAACCAATATTTTTTATATAAACATAGATTGCGAGGTCTACTTTCTTTTTTGTGTTCGTTCTTTCGCCCAAATTTTAATCCTTTTTGGGATATTTTGACTTTCCCAAAAGTTACTTTTTGGTTTGGATTTCCCGTTTCCTTTGGACTGTGCACCCATTTAAACCAAACCCCCTTGTCGCCTCACGCGGGGGCAAACAGTGGTTCTATTCTTTTAAAAATTTGGGCCCCAACCCTCCAGTCTCTCAAAAAAGTTGGTTTAACTTTTAAATCAGGGATTTCCCAATTCCCTTTTAAATTTAAAAACTGAAAATTGGCATATCTTTTTGGGACGTAAAACCACAGAAAACAGTCTCCCCCTTTTTTTTTAAAATAAAATTAAAATGTATAAGCAACTCAATTTCCATCTTTGTGTTAAAAATTACTCGTGGGGAACAAAATTATATTTTCATTACTTGTCCTATTTGATTTCCCCCTCTTTTTTATTTTCGCAGTCCTTTTTTATTTTTGCCTTGGCCCCTTTAGGGGTGCTGATTTTTAATCACATAGATCGAGGATTGTCTTCAACATGCTCTTTAAAAGGGAAACAAAAAAACCCCTAAATACTCAATGAACTTTTTTATGGGTTCCATTTGTGTGGGCTATCAATTATAATCAAAAAATGCCCAGGCATTGACCTTTTTTGCCCCTAAGTATCCAAAAACAGTAGTTCTATGCCAGGAAGTATCATTCAACAAACCGTTAAATTTTTGGCCAGGTCAAGATAAAAGGGTTTGTAGAAAGGGCTCTTGTGTCATTTCTTAACCCTTTTGTGATTTTTATTTATCGGTCTAAAAGGATTGATGTTTTTGGTTATAACCAAGGGAAACCCCTCATTTCGCACTTTTTTTACAGGGCCCCACCCCTTCATCAGTCCCTTTGACATTCTTGAGGGATATTCTTTTCCCCTTCAGGCCCCCCACCATACAACAGGGGGTCACTTCTACATGGGGTCTTTCACCCCTTTTTTTCTGTGTTTGACTTTTTTATTGTATCCCCCGTAACTATGAAATTTCCCTTTGGGCTCACTGCCCCTTGTTAAACCTTTTTTTTGCAAAAAACATTTTGAATGGCAAAAATCCCAACACCACGCAAAAAGTTTATATCTTTATCATAGTTCCCCAGGCATTTGTGAAGAAATTAATGCCCAAAAAGGGGAATGTACCCCTTTTAACCATCAAAAAAAAGAAAAAAAAAATTAACATTGCAGATAAAAACTGCCTGGATCGATAAACTAAATCTGGCCTGTAATTGTTCACTCAGAAAAATTTACAGCTTACTCAAGATGACTGAAATCTTTCACCTTAGCTGTCTCCCCACGATTATGAAATAATA
>JADZMA010002297.1:0-12569 GCA_020796225.1 Arion vulgaris
GTTTTGGAACTTTGTATCAAATTTATCAAACATTGCTTTTGGGGCCCAACCGTCTTTGTAATCTGCTTATGTATCTACTGTATCAGAGTAACATTGCTATTGCAGGCACACCTGTCTGTTGGTAATCTGATTAGTATCTACGTATCAGAAACATTGCTATTTGAGGACACTGTCTGTTGGTAATCTGCTTGTATCTACTGTATCAGATAACATTGCTATTTGAGACACTGTCTGTTGGTAATCTGATTATGTAGCGGACTGTTGTTTCTTCTAGGAATTCAGTTCTTCTTCTTCTTCTTTGCGTTCGTTCTTTACGACTAATTTTAATCACTCTTGTGATATGTTTGATCTTTGCCAAGAACGTGCATACGTTGCACATTGGTTTACATAGGCCTCTAAACTCATAGACGTTTAGACACATGCAGTTCATGGGGTTCAGTACTATTGTACCCACTTTTTTTCCTGATGTCTTCATTTCTAAACGGTCTCTTCTTGTTACTCCCAGTTTCTGGTAGACACTTTATCTCTGTTGTGACTAGTTTTTCATATGTAAAATGAGTCTGAGTAATGAACACACAAGTAATACACAAAGTAATGACAAAAAATGTAATGAACAAAATGTAATTGAACACAAAGGTATGAACACAAAGTAGACACAAAGTAATGAACACAAAAGGTAATGAACACAAAAGTAATGAACACACAAAGTAATGAACACACAAATATAGTAATGAACAAAAAGTCAAAAGTATGAACACAAAAATGAATATAGTGGATGAATTATGAGAAGTGATAAAATCAGAGAAATGTCTGGTAACCACTAATAATAACTGTTATAAGAAGAAAAGATGGAATATGGTGGATGTACTGTGAGAAGAAATTACAAAACAGACATTAAAGTGGTAGGTAAAGGGTTCAAGAAAGAAAGAAGTCCTAGGAAATTTCCCTGAAACAAACTTGAACAATGAGGTGAGACATATCAAACTTATTGCCATAGAAGAGATTAAACAGGATTAAGCGGCATAGAAATTGCTAGTAGGCAATATGTTACCTATAACGGTATGAGTGGTATATCCTTACGTTCGCTAAATTGTAGCTCACACATAGAGTTCGTATAGTCTTCTGTCTAGTGTTGTTTCATTAGGCCAGTGAGTAGTAGTCTCTCAGTGTATCAAATTTAATGCAGTCTTGAAGTATGTTAACTGAAGTTTTTGGTGCATGTCAACATGTGCATTTTGTTGAATTGCAATTTTGAATTTTGTACACATTTTGCTGGGGACTAATTTGTGTCCTGTTCTGTGGCGCAGAATGACAAATTGTTCGAATCAAGAGGTATATATATATATATATATTTAAATCCAGAATCACTTGAGCTTTCAGTTCTTCGGCTCGGTGCCGTGGACATCGTAACCCTTCGGTTCGGTGCCAGGAACACCGTGAATCTGGGGAACCTTGGCTTTTCCTGGCCGCGGAATTGAACCCTCACCACAGAGGCTAGTCACCGTAGTCAAACGCGCTACAGACACGCTGGGCACGAGGTATATATAGAGATTATGAATATTGTAGAATGATACGAGGTCGTATGTTTACATTAGTAGTTTTTTATTGTTTGTTGTACCTTACAAAATGTTACTATCACAAGATGTACAGAATGTATTATTTTGTATATCTTCTCTCATTCACTTGTTGTACCTTCACAAAATGTTACTTTACAAAGTGTACAGAATGTATTATATTTGTGATATCTTCCTCTCATACACTTGTATGCGCTTCACAAAATGTTACTTTCACAAAGTGTACAGAATGTATTATATTTGTCATATCTTCCTCTCATACACTTGTTGTACGGCTTCACAAAATGTTACTTTCACAAAGTGTACAGAATGTATTATATTTGTGATATCTTCCTCTCATTCACTTGTTGTACGCTTCACAAATGTTACTTCACAAAGTGTACAGAATGTATTATATTTGTGATATCTTCCTCTCATTCACTTGTTGTACGGGTTCACAAATGTTACTATCACAAGTGTACAGAATGTATTATATTTGTGATATCTTCTCTCATTCACTTGTTGTACAGCTTCACAAAATGTTACTATCACAAAGTGTACAGAATGTATTATATTTGTGATATCTTTTGCTCATACACTTGTTGTAAGCTTCACAAATGTTACTTATCACAAAGTGTACAGAATGTATTATATTTGTGATATCTTTGCTCATATCACTTGTTGTACGGCTTCACAAAATGTTACTATACAAAGTGTACAGAATGTATTATATTTGTCATATCTTTGCTCATAATGACGTGTGTTTTATTTTATTTTTCTTTCAGCAAATGACGTAAATAATATATCAAGAAATGATAGATATCCATTTTGTATGTATATATGAAAGATATGATATCCCATTTGTATGTATATATGAAGATGATATCCATTTTGTATGTATATATGAAAGATGATCATCACTTGTATGTATATGAAAGATGATATCCATTTTGTATATATATGAAAGATGATTCTCATTATTGTATGTATAAATGAAAGATGATATCCATTTTGATGTATATATAAAGATGATATCCTCATTTTGTATGTATATACAAAGATATACTTCATTGTGTATGTATATATGAAAGATGATATCCTCATTTTGTATGGATATATGAAAATGATATCCATTTGTATGTATATATGAAGATGATATCCCATTTTGTTGTATATATGAAAGATGATATCCTAGTTTATGTATATTGAAGATGATATCCCACTTTGTTGTATAAGTGAAAGATGCAATTTAACAAGTCAGTGGAAAACATATATGTGATTTTTTATAATGTTGGAGAGACTTCTAATATCTTAACAAAAAGGAATAAATGATTATCTAGAAAGAACTCTCAAAAAACTTGTGCTGGTCACATAAAATAAAATGAGAAAATTTAGTATTTTGGACATATAAAGACATGACACTGGAGAAACCATCATGAAGGAGCATACGACAAAAGAAGAAGACCATGAGAGGATGGATTCAGGATTAATCTGATGGTTTGAACATACAGCTGCGAGACGGACACTGGCATACGAGAAAGAAATTCTGCAGGTCTGTTGAGGTACCAAAGCTCTCTAGGACACGTATTTGATGTTAATATCACAATGATATCCTATTTTGTATGGATCTAAGAACACAATATAAGTATATTTTGACATTTGTCTTCGATACAGGCTTTCAAGCTGGTATTCGATGTAGTGAAATACTAGTATTCGATTTAGTGAAAGACTGGTATTCGATATAGTGAAAGACTAGTATTCGATGTAGTGAAAGACTGGTATTCGATGTAGTGAAAAACTGGTATTCGATGTAGTCAAAGACTGGTATTCGATTTAGTGAAAGACTGGTATTCGATTAGTCGAAGATCTAGATGGTATTCGATGTAGTCAAAGACTAGTATTCGATGTGTCAAAGACTGGTATTCGATGTAGTCAAAGACTGGTATTAGATGTAGTCAAAGACTAGTATTCGATGTAGTGAAAGACTGGTATTCGATGTAGTCAAAGTTTGTTCTACAGATACTGTTAGAATAATCATAGAACAAGTGCGTCCGTTCAGATTCAGATAGTTTCAATGAGTTTCATATTGACGTGAAGTCCTGGACATGCAATGCAGCTGTCGAGGCGGGTCCGATTGAAACAAAAGTCGAATTACGAAACCGTTTTGTTTATCTTGAAGTGTGAGAAATAATTTCTGGAACACCTTGGACTGAACATACGGATACATCATGTCATGTTTCGAAATGATTGTGTTTGCCATTTTATTTATTTATTTCGTTATCGTTTCTCTTTCTCTCTCTCTTCTTTCTCTCTTTTCTCTCTTTTGACTATTTGTCTTTCTCTCTCCATTTTTTCTTTCACTTTCTTTTTCTTTCTTTTCTTTCTTTTCTCTTCTCTCTCTCTCTCCTTTCATTCTCTCTCTATTATTTCTCACTTTCTCTCTCTCTGAGAGCATACAACAACATAGATTTCATATTTGAATATCTGAGCGTAATTTTAGTAAAGATGTCACTAGATTTCCACACTGTGTGCAGGAGACAAAAAGGCTTGTCGGCTTCCTAATCCTGGCATTGATATCCTCATCTGTAGCTCCTGATTGACAGATCTTACTTCTAATGTTAACAAACTCACCAACATCTTCTATATCCCTTTCTTCAATCAATATAGTTTCATATAGCCTAACATTCAACTTTATTGCTCCAATGATCGTCAACGATCTTCAGTATAAACCTTGTACAAGTGAAAAGTCCATATTTTATATTTGCAGAAAAATATCACCAAACAGGTATTTTTTTTTTTCTTCCAGTAGCACTGAGTTTTCAGCTCTTCGGCTCGGTGCCATGGACATCGTAACCCTTCGGTTCGGTGCCACGAACACCGTAAATCTGGGGAATCTGTGGCTTTTTCGCCATCCCGCAGGATTGAACCCGCACAAGGATAGTCACCGTAGTCCAACGCGCTAGAACACGCTGGGAAACCAAACCGGTATATCAAATATGGTACAATATTGCTCATTAATTTTCGCAAACAGTTTGCTCCTGGTCTCACCCTTATTCCTTATCCACTACGGCTTGTTTATGCTATAACTTTCAATCATATTCTCATACTGACAAGAAACTACACTACTAACGTTTCTTTGTTCCATGCAATAACTAAAACACATTTCTCTTCTTCTTCTTTTTCTTCTTCTTTGCGATCAGCTTTATATTCTCGTCTAAACCATGAGATGGGTTTGACGCTTTAAACTTATGTCAGTTAAAGTTTCTCGAGTTCCCATACTTGACTTGGCTTCATCATGAGGCCATGTTTCGTTTCATTGGTGTATGTATGATGGACATGACTGAAGGATACGCTCTGGAGTCTGTGTTTCTGTCTGACATGCAGATCTATAAGTCTTACATTTCTTATATACTATGTACAGAAATATCGACATTCTCTTCTTGATAACTTCTTTGTCTACTTTGTCTAACAAAAATTAACTCTAAAATATCGACATTCTCTTCTTGATAACTTCTTTAACTCTACTTTGTTCTAACAAAAATTAACTCTAAAATATCGACATTTCTAACTTCTTTATTAACTTCTTTGCTCTACTTTGTCTAACAAAATTAATTCCAAAATTCTGCTATTTACAAGCTATACATAAATACAATAAAAAAAAGGTTTTTATTTAAAGTATATCGTAAGGCCCACCGTCTTAAGTCAAAGGGCGTCCTGGTGACGTTTTAACATTTAATGTTTTTTCAAGTGAGAATTTGCCAGGCTATATTATCATGTTTATGTCTGAGGTAAAGTAGAAACAGGTTAAAGGCAAACATTCTATCTCAAGGTTCGCTAGAACGTACAAAAACATCGAGAGAGGTAAGAGAACCTGCTCTTTAGATTTCAGAACATCAACTCCATTTTTTGTGTTTGTTAAGTTTTATTTGGTTGTAGTTGTGTGTTGTAAGTTGTTTCGACAACTCAACGATCAATTTCTTTCATTGTGAAGAACGATTAATGAGATATATAATCGTTAGAATTTCGTTTTTTTTGTGTGTGTGTGTCTTCTGGAATTCCTATTTGTCAAGACTGCTGCTGCTAACATGAGCTGTATTTTTCTTTGAAATACGCAGAAGTGATAAAATTTGGTTGAAAGAGAGATGGGGCAGGGGCGTATAAAGGTGAAGTCAGGTACAGGAGCTTGTGAAGGTAAAATGAACAATTGACAACAAACGGGTACCGTTATATTTTCCTCCTTATCTTCGACTGCTATGAATTCACGCCTAGTTATCTCACCGAATAACACCCGAGTGGTTACCGGGGCCAAATTTGGGGTGTCAAGAATAGAACCACTGTTACCTGCCACGCATGTCGTAGGAGGCGACTAAGGAGGTTTGCTTGAATCGTATGACATGTCCTAAACGTGTAGAAATCTATGCGTTTAGGCCTACTAAACCAATGTGCAACGTATACACGTTCTTGGCAAAGATCAAACATATCACAAAGAGTGATTAAAATTTGGTCGTAAAGAACGAACTCAAAGGAAGAAGATATTGTAAATATAATTATTTGGCACAGAAAGAGAAATGTCACTGTTTATAAAATCATACTAGAAGAAAGTGTAACGGTTTAGTGGAACAAACAAGAAGTCTATTATTAATATATTCTTCTCGCACCGTTATACGTTACATCAGGCATGCAAACAATTTCTACATACCGCTCTATCCTGGTAAACTCGTTTAATCTTTTCTATGAAATTGAGTTAGATATTTCTCGTCTCTCTTGATAAAGTTTGTTTTGGTGGCTTTCTGTCCGTTCTTTATTTCTCTCTATTTGCCTCCCGCTTCAATGCTTGATTCTTTAATCATTTCTTCTCAGAGTATTCCCAACATATCTCCATCTTCTCAGAGTATTCCCAACATATCTCCATCTTCTCAGAGTATTTCCAACATATCTCCATATTCTCAGAGTATTCCCAACATATCTCCATCTTCTCAGAGTATTCCCAACATATCTCCATCTTCTCAAGTATTCCAACATATCTCCATCTTCTCAGAGTATTCCAACATATCTTCATCTTCTCAGAGTATTCCCAACATATCTCCATCTTCTCAGAGTATTCCCAACATACTCATCTTCTCAGAGTATTCCAACATATCTCCATCTTCTCAAGTATTCCCAACATATCTCCAACTTCTCAGAGTATTCCCAACATATCTCTATCTTCTCAGAGTATTCCTAACATATCTCCATCTTCAGAAACTGTCATAATAATCCACAGCATACCAGAAACCCTGAATACAGAGCTAGCAAGCACAAGAATACCGGGAAACCCAGAATACAAAGCTAGAAACACAAAAATGCCAGAACCTGAATACAAAGCTAGCAAACACAATAATACCATGAACCCAGAATACAAAGCTAGCAAACACAAGAATACCAGGAACTTTGAATACAAAGCTAGCAAACACAAGAATACCAGGAACTTTGAATACAAAGCTAGCAAACACAAGAATACCAGGAACTTTGAATACAAAGCTGGCAAAAACAAGAATACCAGGAACCCTGAATACAAAGTAGCAAACACAAGAATACAGGAACCCCTGAATACAAAGCTGCAAACACAAGAAGGCGAAGAAGAATCGATGTACTAATTTTGTCTGCTTAACGTTTTGGATCAAATGTTATTTTAACGAAGTCTTATCCCATCTTACCTATCATTACCTCACACTCCTTTCTTTATACTTGTTCAAATGTTTTCAAATATCTACAACCCACTCACCGCTCTGAACTGTCACCCCACCCCTAGTTATAAAGGCTCTTTATTATGATACCGGATCTCCTACCCCCAGAACTTGACGACAAGTCAGATAACCAGGCCTACAGTTAACATTTTTGCATTATTAATTTTAGCTTCAGTTGAACGACGACCCTGGCTTATCTAGCTAGCTCTTGTTGACACACACACCAACCATTTTGTCTAAAGTAGAAAAAGCATTCTCTCTTCTGTTGACATAACACACATTGTATACACTTATTCCAAGCGACCATGACAACATGTACCTGAGTTTTAATCTGTCATTGAAGTGAAATATCACAACGTCCTTCTTCAATCTTGATAACTTTTCGGCTATTATTTTACCTTGCAATAAATGTAATAAAATCTGATAACATTGTCAACATTCTCAAGTTGTACAAACGTTTTAGTTTGCTTGTTATTTGAATAATAAACTATACGTCCGGCCATTTCTATTCACATGGAATATATTTCTATCTATGTAGATCTTTATAGTATCCTGCTATAAATAAAGCTAAACAAGGATCAAAACAATAAACTTCTTATTCCAAAGAAAAGCAGTTCCTTCTTCTACTTTACGATCAGTTTCATATGCTCAGTCACAGCCAACTCTAATATTAGGCCATATAACTGACCCGGGAAACCATAACCTAGTTTTGAGTTGTGGGCTGATTTTTGTATATGTTTGATAGAACACTGCAAGCTTTTTGTTATATTACTAAATTCTATGAGTCTATGGTTATTTATTGATGAAAGATATTCATAATACTGATATTCCTTTGTTAACAACTTGTACATAATATAAACTTGACTGTTACATATATAAACTTGACTTGTTACATAATATAAACTTGATTTAGCATGTTGTGCAGTTTTTAAAATGAATTCGTTTATATACAACAATACTGGAATGCGAGGTCACGCGATGGTTGTGGTCTTATTTTCTAAATTTTACCTGAGTCCGCTGGCCGTATGGTTATTGGGGCTACGTTCAGCTTAACTCCTTCGCCATTGTGAGCCATATACTTGCTTATAGTATTTGTTTAAAATGACGGAAAACCAGTGTACTGTCTCATTTAGCCTACATTTCTAAGAAAACTCGTCTGGATGTAAAATAAATAACGTAGTGAAAGAGTTAACCCTTCGACTCTTCTGAGACGATCACTGCGTCCAGTATTTGTTCTTCTTCTTCTTCTTTGCGTTCGGTTTCGTATGCTCGTCTAAATCATGAGATGGGTTGCCTCTATGAAGCTGCATGTCAGTTGGAGTTCTTCGAGAGTTCCCCATAGCTTGGTCTTTAAGCTTTGTTCATGAGGCCATGTTTCATTTCGTTGGTGTATGTATGATGGACATGACTGCAGGATGTGCTCTGAGTCTGTGTTTCTGTCTGGCATGCACAATGTGCAGTCTGAGCAGGCTTTATTCTGTGCATGTGGCAGTTGAGCCTGCAGTGACCTGTTCTTAGGCGAAAGATTGTTGTGTGCTGTTTTCTGTTTAGTCTGCTGATGGGATCTTGTGGGTGTTTGCTGTGGGTGTATTTGCCTCCATACCTCTTGTACTTTCTTTGATATGTCTTGATTTCTGTAGTGACACTGGTGTTTCTGTTGTGTAAGTTTTGTGTCTCCTTAGCCAGCATGTCTGCTCTCATTTCCTGGAACCTTACAGTGGCTGTATCCACTGGAGAATAATTTTTTGTGTTCTGAGAGCTTGTTCAGCTGTAGTGTTAGCCTCTTTCCATGTTATCTTGTGGTTCCCTTTGTGTGGCCTGCAGGACTGACAAGCGTTCCAAAGGAAGACAAGTTTGTTGTTTGGATGTTTCTTTGCTGCAGTATTTTTGAGGCATCCACAATGCCTGTTGTTCGGCTCTAAAATTTGTTGATAGTTCTCCAGTGGCACTTGAATTTGTTAGTGTAGTGCCATCTTGGAGTATGATGATGGTTCCGGCCCTCCTTTCTCTCTGTCGTGTCTGATGATCCGTCTGTGGTATATATGGTCCACTCCGGATAGGGTATGAGGTGTCAATGTGTTCTAGTGTCTTTGCTCTCCAAGATGGGACCTGTTTCTTCACCCTTTTGTCTACATTTGGAATTGTTGTTATCACTGTGAAGTTGGGCTGAGTCTTTGTTGTTGAATGGTACTATCATTTCCCAGGTTGCTGGGTCTTGAAGATGTCCATGTTTTTGCAGAGAGTGATTTTGACAGTGATGGAAGCTGTCTTTTTATGCGGTTTTTGGTTGGTTCGTTGATTGTTTGGTGCATGGGTTATTTTCTTAGCGTTTGAACTTTTCTGATAGTGTGAGTATTTTTTGTTCCTGCGTCGTCCCAGGCTCTCAATGCCAGCAGTTGCTTCTAGATCTTTGATTTGTGTACTTCTCAGACCTCCGTGATGATTCTGAGGCCTGTGTTCTGTATTTTATCTAGCTTGTGTAGATTTGTTTGTGCTGCGTTGTGTAGGCTCTGTGCCATACTCCAGTTTTGGACATACATATCCTGTGTATATTTGGCGTGTAGTGTTTGCATCTGCGCCCAGTGGGTTCCTGCTAGTTTTTTCATGAGTCTTAATCTTATTGTGGCTTTCCTTTGTGTTTCTTCTATGTGGGGACCCCATGTGAGTCTTTTGTCAAATTTTATTCCTAGATAGGTAGGATTGTCCTCCTTTGGTAGTGGTTTGTTGTCCAGGTATAAGTCGACTTGTTCAGGTTTTGTAAGAGTGAGAACAGTGTTGACACTGTCTTGTTTTGGTTTATTGTGACCCCCAAGTGTCTGTCCCATTTCTTTGCACATTTATGGCTCCTTGCATTCTGATCTTGGCAGTTCCTATGTATTCTGTTTGGGTCCATATGGCCAAGTCGTCTGCATGGAGTGCCTTGTGAATGTTAGATGTAAATTGTTTGGGAGATCATTGATAAAGAGGATGAAGAGTGTAGGGATATTGCACTTCCCTGTGAACCCCATCTTCTAGTCTGACCAGCTTGCTTCTGTGTCCTTCCAGTTTGACTCTTGCACATCATCTGGTAGGAAATCTCTGATCCATGTGTACAGTGACCTTGATCCGCTTTGTACTAGTTTTAGCAGAGTCCTTTTTCCAGACTTTGTCGAAGGCTTTAGTCAGGTCGAAGAAGGTGGCCAGCAGCTTGTGTTTGTTCTGGAAGGCATCTTCAATTTCTTGGGCAAGATAGGTGGTTTGGTCATCTGTGCTTCTGTGTTTTCTGAAACCTGATTGGCAGTCATCTAGTATTTTCTTTCCTCTAGAAGTTAAGCAGCCTGTTGTTTACAGGCGCTCCATTGTTTTCCAAGGCAGCTGAGAGGCTTATGGGACGTAGCTTCTTTGTTTTCCTTGAGCTTGCCTTTTTTGCTATAGGGATTATTTCCGCCTCCTTCCATTCCTTTGGATATACTCCTTGCATCCAAGATTGGTTTAACAGGTCCAGAAGGTGTTGTCTGCCACCTGTTCCTAGGTTTATTATCATTTCGTTTGTCACCCATCTGGTCCTGGTGCCTTTTTTTCTTTAGTTTTTATTGCTGTCCAGTTCTTTGAGAGAAAAGGTTTGTTATTGTGTCTTGTTTGTCTGCAAGTTGTTTGTTTATTTTTTTTTAGTTCTTTTTGTTTCCTGATTTTGATTTTGGACATGTGTATGTTGCTTTCTTTTGCAAAGCCATCCGCAAGAATGTTTGCAGCTATTTTGCCAGTGTAGGTTTTCCCTCCATCTTCTATGACTGTGCAGGCATGGCTGGTGGTGTTTTCTTCATTTAGGCTCTTTACAAGCTGCCATAGTTTTCTGCTGTCTTTTTCCATCTTTAGTGTTGCTGTTTTTTCCTGCCAACTTTTTCTAATGCATGTGAGTTTTCTTTTCTGTATATGGCTTGGTGTTTATTGTGTTCTGTGACATTTGTGTCAGATGGGTCTTGTTCCATTTTTGTCTGTTCTGCTGTGGCTTTTTCATGTGATTGTTGTAGTTCGTTGGTCCAGAAGGGTTTGTAGTGTTTTCTTCTTCCTCTGGGGATTGATTTTTGTGCTGCTTTTAATATGATGCTTGTAGAGTTGTAATGTTTTTCTGGATGTTGTTTGTTGTGTGGGTTTCTGTCAGTTTACCTTCAGTTAGGTTTCTGTACAGGTTCCAGTTTCTTTGTTAGTTCCAGCTGGCTATTTTTTCCTGTTTTCTGGTGACTTGAGCTTTCCTACAGTAATAATGATTGGTTTGTGGTCGCTTCCTCCTAGTTGTTTCATCACCTCTCTTTCTGCACATCTCTGGATATCTTCTGTGGCTATTGCCAGATCAGGTGTGCTTTGTGTTCTCCATACTCTTGAGTAGAAAGTTGGCTCTGAATCAGGTTTGTTTATATGAGTATGAGTAGGTTTTCCATCATCCATTCCTCTACTTCATCTCCTCTGAGTCCATAGTAGCATATCCCCAGCTGGGGAGTGGCTGTTAAAGTCGCCTAGGATTATTTGGTTCTTCTCAGCTGTATGTATGCTCTCTAGTTCTAATTTCTTATTGTTTGGGCAGTAGTTTTTGTAACATGTTGGTTCTGGGAGGACATGTATTTTGACTGTTAGGTGTTCGGCTTCACCTGTACTTCTGGAGTTTCTGAGCTGCGATGTTGTTTTTGACTAGTGTGATGATGCCTCCCTTGTGTCCGTCTCTATCCAGTCTGTATGTCTCATAGCCTCTGATGTAGAAGGCAGTTTTATTTAGATGTGTTTCCTGTATGCATATGATGTCGATCTGTTGTTCATGTAGGAATTTTTGCAGTTCAAGTTTCTTTCTGGCAACGCCTTCTGCATTCCATTGCATGATCTTTAGTGTGTTGTTCTTGTTTTGACCAGTGGCATTACTCTGCTTAATCCTGGTTCTTCGATGCGCAGAGCTACTGTCAGTAGCTTGGGGTGGATCCCTCGAGGCTTGGGATCCGGCGCTGCTCCCGCCTGGCAGCATCCACGGAGCAACCCCATATCTAAGTAAATATCTGAGCATACTCACAACCGTATTGTGCACGTTGATGTCTTTTCCATTTCTGTGCCCACGCTCATTCTGGCTGACATGTCCGTCTTCAGTGGGGAAGTTATGGAGTCTTCCTATCCATGTCTGGCTCTTCCCAACACCGCCTGCCAGGCATCAGAGGTTTTTAGGAGTTACCTTCTCGCTTTTTTAACCAAGGTGAGCTCCTGGGTGTGATCTTGGTGGGATCTGGACTTGTCCACACACAGGTGGGCCAGCATCCGCTTCACCTATCGG
>JADZMA010002298.1:0-12565 GCA_020796225.1 Arion vulgaris
GATCTCACTGTTCAGAAAGCAAAGGTCAAACTACTGAACGTATAAGTGGTGCATATAAAATCAAAGTCTCGTTTACTGTGGTTGATGGTTACGTCCTGTAAAGGATATGCTACGGTTTTCATTTTCATTAAAAAATACTAAATTCAAGTAATCACAACCTGTGTTGTTGAAAAATAGTTAACGTTTAACCATTCTTTCTATCTTATTTTCAGATACATGAAACCTCTAAACAATGCCAACTGGGAAGGTGTGGAAGTTGCCAATTACTGGAGATTATTGGCAGAACAACAAGGGAAGACCACACTAGTTGAGTGTCAGGAGAAGAGTGAACTAAGCTAGTGGCATCAATAACAGATGTGGCCAGTTGATTGTCAATAAAAGATACAATTATGCTAGCTGAGTATTGTTGAGAGATCTAGCTGTATTAGTTGTCAGTGAGTGATGTGACTATGTTAGTTGAGTGTCAGTGAAAGATAGGCATATGTTAGTTGAGTATCGGTGAGAGATGTAGTTATGCTAGCTGAGTATTAGTGAGAGCCGTGGCTGTTAGTTAGTCTTTTTCCAAAGCCACGTTCGTTGTTGAAGACAGTTTCACGTGCGAGTCCCGTAATATTATCACTGCCATTATCTGCAAGCGGTGCAACAAGGCCTATATTGGGAAACCGGCAGGAGACTCAGTGACCGATTCGCCCAACACTTGCGCGATATACGCCAATGCTCTGTGACCCCTGTAGCTACCCATTTCAATGATACTGACCATTCAGGAGCTTGCGATGTCCAGGTCACAGCCATCCGATCATGTTCCTCTGATGATCGTAGTCGATTTGCTCTGGAGAATCGTTGATTTCTTTGTATGGTACCTTGCGACCACGCAGGCTCAACGTATTACATTCTTATGCTTCTTAGTACTTTCTCTTCCCATGCTTTGTGATCTATGTAGGTATGTTGTGTATTCAAGTTATATATTTACTAGATGTTTCATTGTTTCTTTTCCGTTCTATTTCTAGCTTTTATGTGTGTTTTTGTGTTACATTTATTTCGTTATTCGGTTTTATTCCAGATTTTCCTTAGAGACGTTTGTATTTGGTCGTCCATTTGTGTTTCATTTAATTTGTCACTCCTGTTTGTTCGTTTGCTTGATAAAGGCCTTGTTGGTCGAAACGTTGCTGTTTATCGTCACTGTTTCTGTATTTTGTAAAACTATAGTACTTTGTTTGTACGTGTTCACTGTTATTGAGTGTCAGTAGAGATGAAGCTTTGTAAGTTGATGTTGTGAAGGAAAACAGTGGTGGTTTTGCCATGACTACGAGCAGTCTCACTATGGATATCATGGCGGTTACTAAAGGAATGGTTTGACTGGAATCACAGACTTTTATCCATGCATGTTTTCCAGTGATTCAATGAGTATGCTCAGGAAGATTGAAACAGGATGGGCTAGGAGACATTGGATGGAGTCGCTGGTGAGGTCTAGCTGCAAAGATCACTTTTATTTTTGTGCCAGGGCATGCAAGTAAGCGGAATGAACGTGCGGATAGGCTTGCAGGTATGGCTGCACAAAGTCCTGCTGTACAAAGCGGGCGAGCAATGGACCAGGCTGACATTATAAATTTCTTAAGGGAGAGAGGGCGTGTACATGATTCACGTAATAGCGGTGAATCCACAACACTAACCAGACTGGAAGAACTCAAGTTAAGGTAGTGTAGCTTGACAAGAACGCTATGCTGGCAGACAAAGAAGAATTGTAAACCAACAAAGAACCGGTGTCGTTAGTCGCCACACGCTTAGGGACATACTGAGGGAGAGATCGGAGCACTTATGGACTAATTTGTTCGAAGTGCAGTGATGGTGATCCGACGACTAAACTAAACTAAGCTATGTAAGTTGAGTGTCAGTATCAGATTGATAATGTTATTCGATTTTCAATATGGGAAGTAAAATATGTTAGTTGAGTGTTAGTAAGAAATACTGAATTACCAGGTAAGTCTCAGTGCAATTGATTGATTGATTGATTGGACCAACTGACTAACTATGTCTGTCTTACCCCTTTCTTAGACAGAAAGATCTCAGTGGCATATGCAAACCTGCATCACCGTCAAGGGTCCATAATATAACTTTGAGCATAAGGAAAACTTGTAAAGATTTAACTGATTGGGTAAGAGCCGTCGCTTTAAAGATTCACAAGGCTTGCTGCAGGGGCGAGCCGTCGCTTTAACTGATTCAGTCCCGTGGAACACTGTAGTATATATTCTTATCTGGGGTGGCCCAAGCGTCGTTTAAAAGACGGCTACTATTTCGTTGAGTTTGTATTAATTTTCACTCCGATTGTAGTTTTATATCAACCGGAAACTAAGTAGAAAGGAAGTACTAACGATAACCAAATCACAACATCATGGTTTTGACTAGAATCAGAAGTGAAACCAAGTTTAATTTTCGTTTTCAAGTTAGCCTGTGATTAAAAAATAATGTCTAACAATTCAGAGTCTAGAAATGGTTTGCTATCAGCTCGTTCTACACGTTTTACAGCTGCAGAAGCGCGAGATTGGTTGCATGAAGATGTAGATACTGATAGTGAAGATAGTGAAGCTTCTGATGACACAGAAGTTTGTGATTTAAATACGTCGATTATTAATAATTTAAATAATACTAGTAGTGTTTCCCAACCAGCTGCGAGAGGGCGTTGCCCCAGTCAGGTTCCAGTAGGATTGCAACAAAAAGAAGAAGGATTCAGACAGAACTCTCACAGTCTACTTGGAGAGAAGTTATATAGTTAAGCTATGTTAGGACTATTATTCATATACTTTAGTTCTTTATTCCTGTAAATATTGCTATAATTTCCACTGTATGTGATTATATATTATGAGACATGAATGTTTAGTATGTGAAATCTTCAATTTGACAATTTTAATGGAAATTTCTTCAAAGATGGTCGTGTTGCTAATTTTCGAACAGTTAGTAAACCATATATTCCGTCAATATTTTTTTAATTTTTGTGTATTCATAAATGGATTACTTATATAAAGAGAGCAGTTACACTGACTTATTCACCATATTGTTCCTCAAGGCCCTTGGTAAGTTGGATTTTTGTTCTCACAATTTCAATTAATGTTTTTATTACATGCTAATATTTGTCGTGCACAGTCAACACAACATTATATTTTCGCATACAATAATATTTTATGAAAGTACAATCATTTATCTTTAATTTGATATATAATAAGTTCAACTTTAAATCATATTTAGAAACAATATTTTAATTTAACTAAAGTATGTGTGCAATATTTTTTAAGCTAAAAAAATAATTCCGTCCAGAGGTGAAAAAACCTGGTACTGAATCAGTTAAATATTGACATATTTCGTTACTTTTCCATTACATTTCGTTTCTATTTGAATTTTACCGAAAACTACAAAAAGTGAACTGTAAACGATAACGAATACATATCATTGTGGCTTATGCTAAAGTAGAAGTGAAACGTAGTTGTGGCTATGAATGATAATTCATTCTAAGAAACCCTGTGACAGAAAAAAACTAGAGTTTTTTATGAATGGTCACGATGCTAGATTTGTAAACAGGTAATAAACAGTGCATCGAATCACAATTTTCTTAATGTTTATGTACGTATTCATATATGGATTACCAATATAAAGATAGCAGACGGACTAATTTATTCAATCTAATGTAAGCCCCTTCGTAAGCTGGATTTTGTTCTACCAATTTCAGTTGTTAACGAATGCTAATATGTTTCCCTGTATAGCTGCATTACTTTTGCAAATAAAGTAAGTATTTTATGAAACTACATCCATTTGTCTTCAAATATATATATAATAAGTCATATTGTAAATCATATATATAGGAACAATAATTTAGTTGCTAAACTATGAGTGCAATTTTTCGGGAACTAAAAAAGTAATTCCATCCAGAGCTAAAAACTCCTTAGTGAATCAGTTAATAGTTTTATAAATTGTTGTGGTCTTTCAAACATAATGTTAAACATTCAATAGGCCTACGACATTGCAAGTATAGTCTTGAAACTTTCAAGTTTATGGTAGCCGCACACCTTGAGCAGAGATTACGTGTTCTTCTGTTTCATCAACTGGTTATGTCTGTAGTAGATTACGAGTTTATCATCCTTAAGATTTTACAATCACAATGTGAACAGCTATAACGTATTCAAAATAAAGGCATATGTAGTATAGTCCTTGGCTGAACTAGACACTGTAAGGGCTTACTTTAAAGGCTTTGAGAGACTTCTAGCTGAGTTACTGCTGACCAGAGACAACCTTGCACAAGAATACTAAGAATGTTAAATGCATGAGAATCCATTATTTTTCTTTCGGTAGGGTCACAGCTGTGGCTATCTGGCAAATTTTTCGCTTAGCCTGGGCCATCCACGACATACTACTCTTCATTCTCGTGCCCATAACATCTTTAGTGTTCTTGTGCAGTGAATGTCTTATATCCGCAGTAACCCGCATATATGCCTTGGTTTGAGCCATTCCATGACGGGAGAGTAGAGACAGAAAGCCAATCAAAATCTCATCTTAACAATGGGGTATTCTAGTGCAGCCAAAGGCTAGACGCATACCTTAATTTTGAACACGTTAGAGTCGTTTACATTGCGATATTTATAACGTGAAAATGGTAAGTCCGTAATCTACAACGTCTACAACGAACAGTACAAATTGAGCTAACAAAACGAACAAGTAGTTTCTGTTCAAGGTATGCGGATACCACAACTTTAAAAGCTGCAAGACAACACTTGAACGTTGTATCGTTTTTTAAACCCGGTGTTTGAAAGTTGACTCGACAAATGGTTTTCAAAAACGCACCCTTCACGGCGCCAGGTTCCAAAAAAAGCGACCCGGTTTCCCAGCCTTGACTGTGAATTATTAAAGGCGCCACGCTACATCCTTTTCGGGATTGACCAAAAAACGACCTCTACACCAACCCCCTTGGTTGAAGTTTTCTGAATGTCTTCCCCACCTCATCTCCCTGACCCTGTCTTATATTTCAGATGTCATCTAAAAAGAAAAGTCTGACCCAACTCGGGGCTGAATTTAGCAATTTTCTTTTCAACAGGGCAAGGGTAAACCCCAAAATCCGGCTTAAAGACAGAATCGGGAACACATTTTCCCAAAGGGGGAAAATTCTCCATTAAAGAACAAAAACCAAACCCAAGGATTAAGTCAATTTTCAAAGAAATTACCTTTTTTTCGAACCTGTTTGCCTACAGCGTCAGTCAGGAAGAGACGGGCCCTAGTATGCGCCGTGAAACCCTTTCGTCGCCCTTTTCTGAGGTCCATCTTTTTGGGGCCCTTTTTTGCTTTTACCCTTTTATCAAAGCATTGCTCTTTGGGGTGCATTCTGATGGTAACTGCTTACGGGCCCGAACCTTTTAAATTTTGTTGTTTCTGATGAAGTCTAGTACTGTTTTAAAACCACTTTTTCCTGATGTTTTCTTTTCCCCAACCCGGTCTCTTCGTTACACCCAGAAATTCGCAAAACCCATCTCTTTTTCAGTTTTTTTTATCGTTTGTTGTCAGCGTCCGGGGTTGGCACGGAAGAAAGGGGGAAAAAATTAGTTGAAATTGCTCTTTTTGTTCAGGGTGAGTGTTTGATCTAAAATTGGCGCCATTTGCCTATCATTTGATTTGCTTTGTTGCATCTGTTTAATTTCAATAGTTATTTTCCGTTTGCAAAAAAAACTCCCATTGTAATTTTCGATTTGTGGCGTGTCAATGGGGAATTGGTAGTGCTTTTTCTCTGGCGAATGTAATTCTTTGTTTTTTCGATGTTTTTTTTGGTTTCGTTTCATGCAAAAAGTCAGTTTATATGTTTTTGAGCTGTTCTTCTGTTTTGATAACCCCGATCGTCTGAAAAAAAAATTCATTTAAACGAGGTGTTTCCTGCTGGTTTTCATTTTACAGATGTTAATATACGTGATGAATAGCAGCGGGGGTAGTACAACCCGTCTTACCCTGACCCTATGTAAAATTTTTTGTAATCCGTTTTTTTCTAAACGCATTTGCAGATAAAAACCTTTCAAAGGTTGATTAGGTGGCTTAACCCCATAGGTTTTTAGTATTTTCCACAACTTGTGCCTATCATACGGTCGAATTTTTTTCCCGACTAAAAAGCATCGGGGGGTGTTTTGATTCGACAGTCCTTTCACTAACGTCGGGGCAATTTGCGTCTGTACAGCTTTTGTTCTTCCTGAATCCCATTTTGGGGGTTTAAATTTCGGTGGGGGAGCCCTAATGATTGAAAAAAATTCCCCTTTTTATAACCCTGTTGATGGGCCCCATTAAAAAAAGTCTTGCAAATTGAAGCCCCCATAACATATAAACAAAATGCCAGATTCCCCGTCCATTTTATTAGCCGGTATACCAAAATTGTCGGGGGGATGTGGGGAGTCCTCTTTTTGACACATTACCTTTTAGGCCACTATCTTCGGGAATTTGCAATATAGTTTTGAAAATGGTATGGGAATTTGAAGTTTCAAACCCGTTATAATGAATATTTATTGATTTTTCCCGTTTCAAATAACAAAGAAACCTTTTTTGATGTGCTTTCTTGTTTTTAAAATTTTTTATATTGTCTAGTGAGACTTTAAAAAGACGTGTAAATGATTTTAAAGATATATAACCAGAAATATAATCTACATATTTTTGCAAACGGTTTCAGACAAATATGGGGAAACAGGCAAAAAAACTTGAAATTTTCCCTGGGGGAATACGTCAATGCTCTGTGACCCCAGCCACCTTTCAATGAAAATGACCTTTGGGGGGTCGGCGTCCAGGTCACCGCCATCCGACGCTTTTTCTGATGATCGTACATTTCTGGGGAAACGCTTTTTCTTTGTTGCTTTTTTGCGACCCCGGGACTCATCGCCCACATTCTTGCTTGTTATTTTCCTTTCATGCTCTTTTTTTTATTTTATATTTTTAAATGTTAAATGTATATGAGTCATACATTTCTTTTTTTTTTTTTATTGTATCTCTGCTTTTTCCACTTCTAGTTTTTCTGTATTTATTTCGTTATTCGTTTTAGTCACATATTTTCATTCATTTGTAACCGTTGTAATATTTTTGTATTCACAAAATAGATGAGACTGCAGTAAAACTATTTGATTGGCAAAACACGTAATCACAAAGTACTGTATTTTTTACACATTAAAAAAACAATGAAAAAAATAAAGCAACGTTTCGACCAACAAGGCCTTTATCAAGCAAACGAACAACAGGAGTGACAAATTTAAAAAAACAAATGGACGACCAAATACACACGTTTCTAGTGAAAATCTGGAAATAAAAACGAAAAGAATTCTACGCAAGCTTAAAACGCTCTGAGATCAGGGGGAAATAGCTTCAGCTACTTGACACTACTGGTAAAATCTAACAAAAGTCACAAAGGTATAGGCGATAGGAGAACAATTGCAATGCAGAGCCCAGTGGGTAAGTTCTTAAAAAATTAGAGCAGAAGGAAGTGGGATGTGAAGGTATGCCGGATGTTTCCTTCCACCCTCGACGGATACAGAGGAAATAAAGAAACTTGGTGCAATGCTTCTATCTTTGCATATGACCTCTTTGAAGAATTCCAGGCTATTTTGGAGACATACAATGTTGTACTTCATCTTGAGGATGCCTATAACAAATACCATTGTACATATTTTCACGTTACTCAATATCGATACATTGCGCATTATATAGATTGCTTATACACTGTAATCAGCGCCGGATTAGCTTAGTAGCAGATGTAGCAAATGCTACGGGCCCCGCGCTTCTTGAGCCCCGCGCCTCTGGGTCATAAACAAGGAACCAAGTTTGGGAGGTGGGTAATAATATCCCCCTTTCATTTTTTCTTATTTAGGTTAGGACCAAGGTCATGTTTACTCAATTTCGGACTTAGGTGGACGGTCACATTGAGCTCACTAACAACGTTACAGTTTTTTACTTTTTGTGTAGGAGTGTCCCTTTGTGCACACACTTCTAATAAACGAAAACTTGAAAGCTTGAATAAACGGTCCATATTACATTTTACTCATATCGCAGTTTCTGTTCCTTCAGCAGTTTCTGTTCCTTCATCGCGAAACTTAGTTTAAAATAAATGCAAGTGGTCGGTTTATGAAAGAAGGATTTGATGACTGGAAAAACGCAGATAATTTGTTGAAAAGACATGAAGAAATCACCTCCCATAGACAAGCGATAATTTCGCTGCTAGTTTGCAAAAAGAAGGATGCGCGTGTCGATTCTCAACTTGTAAGCCAAATTGAGACCGAACAAACATATTGGCGGACACTTTTAGAGCGAATTACTTCAGTTATCAAATTTTTAGCAGAACGAAGTTTTGCATTTTGGGTAATAATGAAACTATTGGTTCACCTAATAATGGAAATTATTTAGGTTTGTTGGAATTAATGCCAAATTTTACATTTTCTGGCTCAGCATATAAATACGAGGGTGCATTGAAAAGTAATGCCTCCAAGTCCATAACTGTGTTAATAGTGTTCGGAGGCAATTGACACCGATATCAGAATAAAGTATATGTAAGTGTGTTTTCAGGACAGTAAGTGTCAAGTGTCTGAATTGTTGCGCATGCGCACAACATTATCAAGATGGCGTCATACATGGAAATTCGGTTGAAGCAAAGAGCTGTGATTGAATTCTTGACGGCTGAAGGTTGTGTTCCCATCGACATGCATCGGAGAATGAGAGCGGTATATGGTGACGCCTGTGTGGATGTGAGTACTGTTGGGAGGTGGGCAAGGACTGATCAGGCTCGCAGCGGACGACCAATTACAGCAGTGGATGAACAACAACAAGCTCGCGTGGACGAACTGATTCATGTCAATCGCCGCATCAAGCAAAAAGATGTCGCTACAATGCTTGAAATTTCGACTGAACGAGTACATCACATTATTCATGTATTGCTAGGGTATAGGAAAGTTTGTGCAAGATGGGTCCCTCGCATGCTGACACGGAAATGAAACACCGCACGTGTCAGGAACACCTGATGCGATATGAACGAGAAGGCGATGACTTTATCTGCCGAATTGTCACTGGCGATAAGTCATGGGTGCATCATTACGACCCTGAAAACAATCGCCAGTCTATGGAATACAGGAACAAACTCACCCACCCAAAAATTCAAAACTGTCGCGTCAGCGGAAAAGTTTTGATGACCATTTTAGGACTGCCAGGCGTAATCCACACATAATTTTTGGAACGCGCAATACTGTCAATTCTGATCGGTATGTGGAAACGATGAAGAAACTACGGGCAGGACTGCTACGTGTTCGTCCTGGAAAACAATGCTTCAACATGACAATGCTCGTCCACACACCAGTAGACAAACAGCGGCAGCATTAGAGCGTCTCAATTTTGACGACATTTTAGCGCACCCACTATATAGCCCTGATTTGGCACCTTGTGACTTTTTCCTGTTCCCAAAGCTCAAGGACATCTCCAGAAACAGATATGCTTCTGACGAGGATGTGGCAGCAGATGTGCGTACCTGGCTTCGTGAAAAATCATCATATTTTTCTTCGACGGATGCAACAACTAGTTCGACGTTGGCATGTGTGTGTGGAACGTGGAGGTGACTATGTCGGAAAAAAATGACTATTGTGTAGTGGACATCTCAAGCTTTCTGAAAATGTATGTTTCATTTGTAAATTATGTATATTAACAAAGTTATGGACTTGGAGGCATTACTTTTCAATGCGCCCTCGTACCTATGCAAATAAAGGAAACGGACATACATCATACTTATCGAAAACAACATGTGAGGAATTTATCCATTTAATTTGCTTGCTTGTCTACAATATCAGAGGAGCTCCATGGATCGAAATAATATTCTTCACGCATTGAGAAGTCCTTCCGAACAGAGGAGATTCAGGGCTGTGAATCCCACTCGCTGACCAGATTGAGAGAGATGGGTGTCAATATTGGTGAAGCCCGAAAAGAACGACATACTAAATATGCAAGGAGTTGATTAATCAATATCGAACTGGCGTGTTGAGGCCGCTGGACACTGCTGGATTTGCTGAGGTGGAGATCAGGCACCTATGGACATGTCCGGAGTGCTATGATGATAGTCCTCATATAGCTGATAACTGATTGCATTAAGCTTACTGGATCATATTATTTGTGAAATTAAGAAATGCAAGTACTATTCCGTATCACTGGACTCTACTCAAGACATTTCGCATGTGGACCAACTCACTCTAATAGTGCACTATTGTTCCATCTGGACAGGTGGAAAGGTTTGTGAGGTTCTTGGATATGAAAGGTCATACTGATGAACAACTCACCCACCGTTTACTTGATTTTTTAAAGACAAATGGCATTGATATCAAAGACTGTCGTGGTCAAAGCTGTGACAATGCCAACAACATGAGTGGAAAATACAACGGCTTACAAGCACGCATTAAGGAGATAAATAAGTACGCAGAATACATTCCCTGCTTTGCACATTCACTGAATTTGGTTGCAAAGTGTACTGCAGAATGTTGTATAGAAGCAACCATTTTTTCGATGTTGTTGAAAGCCTCTATACATTCTTTTCCGCCTCTACCTATCGATGGGGCATTCTTACAAAAGCACTGGAAGATAGATTCAAAACCCATGACTTTAAAGAGACTGTCGGACACCAAGTGGTCTGCCCGAGCTGATGCGACAAAGGCACATTTATGTGGTTTTACCATTATCAAACAAGTTTTGGATGACATCTCAAATAACATGGATCAAAAAGGGAGAGTGTCGTAAACAAGCGTATGGGCTAGTTTGGAGATAAGTAAGTTTGAAACGGTAATAGTGACCATTTTATGGAACGGAATTCTAGAACGCTTGCAAGCGTTCAAGCGCTTCATTACAGTCACCTGATCAAGACCTTAACACGGGATACGTCCTTCATGAATCGTTACACGTGTACGTTCAAGCAATGCGGCCTACATTGTCATATATTGAGGCCCAAGCCAAAATCCTGACTGACTGTGAAGAATGTCAACAACAAACTTCAAGACGACGCAAGCGAAATACTAAATACGACGATTTCAGTCAAGTGTTTATTGTCATAATTGATAATGTTCTCTCTGCCTTAGCTAAACGCATGGAAGCGTACCATAGAGTGACTGGTGTATTTGGAATACTTCGACAGTTAAAATCTCTTACAGCAGAAAAGATTTTGAAAATAACTCAAAATCTTCTTCTTCTTCTTTGCGTTCGTTCTTTACGACCAATTTTAATCATTCTTTGTGATATGTTTTGATTTTTGTCAAGAACGTGTATACGTTGCACATTGGTTTGGTAGCCCCCTAAACGCATAGACCTCTATTCATTTAGGATATATGCATCCGATTTCAACCAAACCTCCTTAGTCGCCTCTTACAACATGCATGGCAGGTAACAGTGGTTCTATTCTGTACACCCCAAATTGGGGCCCGGTAAGCACTCGGTGGAACTCCAAATAATGTCAGCTCTTACCAAGAGGGTAAGAAGAAAGCCTCTCTTGGAAGAAAGCCTAGGCGACAAACTTGTGCCGTTCTATTCTGTACATCCCAAATTGGGGCCCCGTAAGCACTCGGTGGAACTCCAAATAATGTCAGCTCTTACCAAGAGGGTAAGAAGAAAGCCTCTCTTGCAAGAAAGCCTAGGCGACAAACTTGTGCCGTTCGCTGAACTTCCTAAAACTAATGTAGCTCTGCTATTGTAATGAAAGCATGAGGCTCTTGAACTGCAATTTTATAAACATAATGGAAAATTCATTAGAGTCGTGTTTCCCAAATGTAGAAATAGTCTTACGAATTTATTTGTCTTTATGGTTACTAACTGTGCGAAAGAACATTTTTTCAACATTGAAGCGTATAAAGGGAATTAAGGAACATGATGGGACAAGATCGTCTAAATGACCTCACCTTAAAGAACATTGAATGTAACCTACTTAAAGAAATTGATGTGTCTAGTGTTATCTCTAAATTTGCTCACATTAAATCGAGACAAGTTTGTTTGTAAAAGTTTATTATTTATTATCACACAAAACCTAGGGCCCCGCGCTAAAATTTGCTACAGGCCCCGCGCTGGCCTAATCCGGCACTGACTGTATGCCAGTTTGGAGAAAGTGGCACTTGGGTGTGGTAACCTGTTTCGACAACAATTTCACCAGGCCTACCACAGTGGTCCCCACTATATCTAGTACTGCCCGTCCGCCCAGCGTGTTCGTAGCGCGTTGGACTACGGTGACTATCCCTCTGTGTGTGCGGGTTCAGTATGCGGGATGGCAGAAAAGCCACAGATTCCCCAGATTTACGGTGTTCATGGCACGGAACCGAAGAATTACGATGTCCATGGCACCGAGCCGAAGAGCTGAAAGCTCAAGTGCTTCTGAATCGGAAGAAAAAATATGTAGTATTATTCAATATAATGATTACAAAACAGCAACTATCTGACAAGGGAAGGACATTGTTATTTACAGACGACATCATAGTTTGCAGACAAGGAGGAAAAAAATGAAATATATATATATATATATATATATATATATATATAACAAAATTAGTATGTATATATG
>JADZMA010002299.1:0-12558 GCA_020796225.1 Arion vulgaris
CAACTTTTAGTAAGATGACAAGTTGTCTGTTTTTTTTTACATATCTTGGTTGTTTCTACTTAACATGGCAATATCATTTGCAAAATCCAAATCTTATAGTTGATTATTTTCTACCCAATCGATGCCAGTTTCGCCCCTACAACATTTTCGCATCACCCAGTCAATGCCCACTCCAAACAATAGCGGAGATAGAATACAGCCTTGCTTTACTCCGGTTTCAACCATAAACCAGTCGCTGTGTCCACCATCAGTGCAAACTGCACACTGTGAACCATCATAGAGGCTCTTAATAATGTTTATTATTTTGTCTGGTATTCCATAGCATCTCAGAATATTTCACAGAAAGATTCTGTGTAGATTATCAAATGCTTTTTTTAAATCGACGAAATTTAGTATAAGTGGTTGTTGCTTCTCAATATGTTCGTCCAAGGCTAGTCATAGAGTAATTATTTGGTCTAAGCGGCTTCTCCCAGGTCTAAAACCAGCTTGTTCTTCTCTCAGGGTTGTGTCCACTGCTCCTTTGATTCTATTAAGAATGATTTTGCAGAAAGTCTTTGTCATTGCTGATAATAGAGTGATCCCTCTCCAGTTGTTGCAAACTATGGCCTGGTAAACTTTCAGCTTTGTGACTATGCTTACCCCCTTTCCCCGTTCCACACAGTGACACGTAACCTTCCGAACGCAGCACTGGCTTTGGATATCTATTGTGGACCTCAGAATCTATGTTTGCCGATCTGGATAGGAGGCTGCCAAGATAAAGCAAAGTTGTCCGCTGACTGGAGACGCTGGTGTTTAATGTTGATGACTGGATCGTAATACTGTTCTCTAGGCGCGGGCTGGAACATGACCTCTGTTTTTTGGTGTTAATGGTGAGGCCAAACCTATCACAGGCCATTGAGAACTTGTCCATGTAAGTCTGCATTTCTTCCGCAGAGTTGGTAGCGAGGGCACAGTCATCAGCAAACAACAGGTTTGAGATAGTTGATTTTTTTTACCTTGGTGGAGGATTTTAACCTCCGAAGATTGAATAGGTTACCGTCTGTCCTGTATCTAATCTTTACCCCATGTTCGTCGCCTTCCCAAAAGACATCCGTGAGCATGGCAGCAAACATCATGCTGAAGAGTGTTGGGGCCAGTAACACAGCCCTGTTTGACGCCGTTGGTGACATGGAAGGCTTCCGACAGCCCCTCTTCGTCAAGTACACGTGCCATCATGCCCTCGTGAAACTGTTGGACGATCTTGATGAATTTCCCTGGGCATCCAAATTTTTCCATGATCTTCCATAGACCCTCCCTGTTAACCGTGTCGAAAGCCTTTGTCAGATCGACAAAGACCATATAGAGGTTACGGTGCTGCTCTTGGCATTTCTCCTGTAGTTGGCGAGCAGCAAATATCATGTCTGCTGTTCCACAACCTGCTCTGAAGCCACATTGGGTCTCAGGGAGTAAGTCCTGTTCTAGGTGATCGATTAATGGTGAGGAGGACCCGGCCAGTATTTTGCCAGCGATTGAGGGAGGGGGATCCCCTGTGGTTATCGCAGGCCTGGCGGTTTCATTTCCGCTTGTACAGGTGGATAATAGTGGCATCCTTTAATTCCTGTGGCACGTTGTTGACAAATGGATGTAAATAACTCTGTCAATTTTAGCATCAACTGGGCCCTCCCTTTTTTGTAGACTTCGGTTGGTATTGAGTCCGCACCCGGTGCCTTCCCGCTGGACTCGGCTTTTGTTTTGACCTCTGCAAAGGTGGGGGAATATCAAGCTTGGCATTGATTGGGACCTGGGGCGGCCCCCTTTTGCTTCATAAAAAAGTGGAGGGGTGGTTGAGGACAGCAAAGTGTTCTGCCCGCGATTTAGTATCTGAGGCTTGTAAATTGTCCCTTGCTCCATCTGCATCAGTATGGGAGTGGGGTGAGATTGTTGAGGGCCTAAACTTTTTTGGGCATCGTAAAAGCTTTTGGGAATCATGTCTGTCTGCATATATCGGGATTTCATCAGATTTTTGTAGCCATGGTCTTGTAATTTCCTGATTCTCTCTTGACCCCTTCTACGAGCATCGGAAAAGCTTTTTTTTTGGATGATGATGATGGGTCTTTTTATAGGCTCTGTATGTTCAGTTTTGAGAAGAAAGACTTGATTTCTTCGTCTTTTTCGTCAAACCAGTCGTGGCTCTTGCGTACAGAGTATCCTTGAGCTCAGGGGGAATGGGTAAGGGTTCTCTGAGGGCACCAGCTCGTCCGCGGGTTTTTGCCAAACTGGGGGTCCTTCAATTTGTCGTCCAGGTTCTTTTAAACCGGTGATAGGGGGTTTTTAAATTGGAGACTGCCAGCTTTTTTTTTTGGGTTTTGCGACCCTGGTGACTTTTCTAGGCTTATGGGAGGTTGAGCTTTGACACGACAATCTGGGTCGGCCCAACATTCTGCTCCGCACATAGCCTTTGTGACTCTGACGTCACGTCTGTCATTTTCCTTACGATGACGTAGTCAATGAGGTCCCTTGTTTGGAAGGGGGATGCATCCATGACGTTTTGTTTGGGGTTGGTAAACGAAACAAGGATTTTTAATTGTTAGGTCGTGGGTAGCACATACTCAGTAATAGAAGCCCTTTTTTGCCTTCCCCCCTGTACTTATACCCCACCCCGACCCGATTCCCCCTACTTGGCATTGAAGCCCCCGATATGATGAGCTTCTCAGACCTTGGGACCGCTGAGATAGCTGAGTCAAAGGGCCTCGTAGAAACCATCCTTTATTTCGCTTGGATTTGTTTGTCGGGGCGTAGACGCTGAGTAAAATGGGACTCTTTTTTTCCCAGTGAGATCTGAAGAGTTTACTCTATCACTGACACCTTTTTGGGGGTCTGGGAGGCCCCAAAAGATGGTTGACAGCAAACCCTACACCAGATTCCCCGACGTTCTGTATTGGCTTCCCCCCCAAAAAAAAGTGTAACCTCCGCCCACCTCTGACAGCTGACCCTCGTCAGGGAAACTGGGCTCACCAAGGCAGCTATTGATATCGTAGCGTGCCAGTTCTCAACGAGTGCAGTCCGTCTTCAGGTTTTGCTTTTTGTTATCGAATAGTGTTGCCCTTCCACGCGCCTATGGTGAAACTTTAAACGTGTTCTTCTTTGTGTGATTTGTGTTGTATGTAGTTGTCTGAAATTAGTTGCGCTGTATTTGGATTATAGTGAGGGGAAAAATTGGGTATTCGTCAACCTACTCTCTCGTCCCGAACTATCTGATCCAGGGGGACAAGCAAGACGACTGGAGATAGTGCCAGATGGTGGATGACCAGGGCTTTCTAAAGTGCCCCGCCGTGCTCTTTCGGTCCCCACCGCTCTGCTGTGATCCCCTTTCCAACCGTTTAGGGGGGCCGGAACAATATTTTAACGTCAAACACACAACTCTTGCCTGTAGTTTAGCTGTAACATGCACAGCGACTACAACGGTTACATCGCCTATTCGGTGGTCAAACCAGGTGAGGAAAACCGATGGGTCTAACAGCATCGGTAATCTAGGCACTGTCTGCCTGTGCATGCAAAGACTGGATCCGGCTGACTATCAGAGTTACTACAGTATTCAAATACAAAGTAATCAAGTTATTATGGCACATTAAAACATCCAAAGGTTGTATTTGGGATAGTTCACGTAAGTTTTCTTGAAGATCATTTGTATTTATATCTGATTCTTCTTATTTGCGTTCGTTCTTTACGACCAATTTTAATCACTCTTTGTGATATGTTTGATCCCTGCCATGAACGTGTATACGTTGTACATTGGTTTTGTAGGCCCTAAACGCGTAGACTTCTATACGTTTAGGGCATGTGCATCCGATTTCAGCCAAACCTCCTTAGTCGCCTCTTACGACATGCATGGCAGGTAACAGTGGTTCTATTCTTTACACCCCAAATTTGGGCCCTTTCCACCGACAGTGTTGACTGGACTGGTACAATAATTATCTACCGTTATGTCATCTATATCCTGGAGTTTTAAAATATCATCTAAAAACTGAACATTTTGATATGGGTTTCCAGACGCGTGAATCGTTCATTCAGAGAATTAAGGATACTATCCAAAATAAAACGCCCATTAAAACAAGTCAAAGACTTTACGTACCTAGGAAGCATCTTTTCAACAAACGAAAGAATGACTAACGAAATCCAACATAGATGAAATAAAGCAAATCAAACGCTAGGACGGGGTCAAAGGCGCATGGGGACAACGCTGTGCCAGGATTAGTGAGCTGTCACTAATCGAGACCACCTCTTCGTGGTGATCCTGGTAACAGACATTGGTTCCGGTCTGACTAAGCAGGAAGGGATCGAGGGAGAGCTACAGGTAGTGGTAGTAGTGCAACCACGGAAAAGCAATGCAGGTCCAAAATCCTGAACAAAATGCACGCATCTCCTGGCCGATGACAGATAAAAATATGCCCAAATTATTTGCAGAAACGTTAGAAAACAGCAGAGTACGAGTCAACGAACGAATGCTAACTCCCCCGGAGTAAATGACCGCACCAAAATTGCCACCTACAGGGCAAGAGTCCATAAGCATGAAGTAAATAAGTCAATGTTCGCACCACAATTATCAGCTTCTCGGCAGATGGGAAGGGCTGTACAAATGAACATGATGGAATGAGATGAGAAGGGCTGTACAAATGAACATGATGGAATGAGATGAGAAGGGCTGTACAAATGAACATGATGGAATGAGATGAGAAGTGCTGTACAAATGAACATGAAGGAATGAGATGAGAAGGGCTGTACAAATGAACATGATGGAATGAGATCGGAAGGCTGTCAAATGAACATGAAGGGATGTGATGAGAAGGGCTGTACAAATGAACATGATGGAATGAGATGAGAAGTGCTGTACAAATGAACATGAAGGAATGAGATGAGAAGGGCTGTACAAATGAACATGATGGAATGAGATCGAAGGGCTAAATGAATATGATGGAATGAGATCGAAGGGCTGTACAAATGAACATAAAGGGATGTGATGAGAAGGGCTGTACAAATGAACATAAAGGGATGAGAGGTGCATCCAGAGTAGAGACGTGGGCCCACTGGGGCGAACTAGGAGCCCTGAGCCCGAGACGAGCTGCGTGTCATTGCAGTCTCAAGACACGGTAAATGTGAGCACGGTGAGAAACCCGATACACACAGTGGGGCAAGCACCAAAGTGGAACGAATACGCATACGGACGATACACAAGTGATCCCAAAGGCAGGGCAGACACACACGGTGCTGGTGATGGAGCGACGGGATGGCGGGGCAAACGTAGGGGTGAGCGATCCACCCGGATGAGCAGCGGAAGCTGAAAAGCCCAGCAGAGGCTTGAATCCAGTACAAATCAAGGTCTCGTCAAGTGTCTCTGAAAAAACACTGTAACGCACCGTGACGACACATGGGAAGATTGTGGTAAACTCCGTACAAGAGGCCAAGCGCAGATAAATCTATTGGGTAAGGTTGGCCGAGCGCAAATCCTAAAGTTGCATTTTAATGCTTAACGAAACTGCGCACCCTGGAACCACCGAGCAGGTTACTGTTGCAGTAACAACTAATATCCCCGGAAGAACTGAGGTGGGTGATGTTGGCGTGCTCAAAATTTCAGTTGCGTTGCTAGCGCCGATTGAAACGACCCTCTTGAATATCTGTGCGCAGCCCCAGTCCAGTGTTTCCCGGGGACAGGAAAATGCAAAAGTAAACCCATGCAGATTGCGAAGTGCCGACACGCGCCCCGAAACGGGTGAGAATACTCTTACTCAGGAACAAACTCGCAGTAGATAGAAAAGTAAGGTCGATAATACAAAGTCATGACTGGTACAAACTCAAACATTGGCTAAGGGCAATACTTCTTCTTCTTCTTTGCGTTTGTTCTTTACAAACAATTTTAATCACTTCTTGTGACATGTTTGATCTTTGTCAAGAACGTGTATACGTTGCACATTGGTTTGGTAGGCCCTAAACGCATAGACTTCTACACGTTTAGGACACAGACATCCGATTTAAGCCAAACCTTCTTAGTCGCCTCTTACGACATGCATGGCAGGTAACAGGGTTCTATTCTTTACACCCCAAATGTGGGCCCCGGTAACCACTCGGGCGACATTATGCTATCAGTGCCAAACCTGGAAACTGACATTAAATGACATAATATAACTAGTCACAATAGGGATGAAGTGTCGAAGCAGAGTGCTAGGAGTAACAAGAAGAGACCGGCTTAGAAATGAAGACATCAGGAAAAAGTAGGTACAACATCAGGACTGAACTTTATCAAGAAGTAACAAATTAATTGGTTCGGCCACATAAGCAGATTACCAACAGACAGTGTACCACAAATAGCGATGTTACTCCGATACAGTGGATACAAAGCAAAAGACCGGCCATGCAAAAGGTGGACCTCGGAGATAACAAAGGCGACGAAAGACACTATTTATGAAGTACACACTTTTTGTTTGGTTTCTGATAACTTCCTTACACAATCTGACAAATTTATAGTTATAGATTGCAATAGCTTCAAGACTGAACTTATTTCAAATGAAATAGCATACCAAAGAATTACACAGCATAAAAACTTGTAATTTAAAATATTTTTTGCTAACCTTCTTGCTTTAATTTTAGTTTTTGCATCTCGGTTGACCGTCTTCTATTATTTGCAATAATGCATTATAGATTTCGTAAAGTTGAAATCCTAAAGGTTTCAATTAAATCATTCATTCTGCAAATTGAGTCTTTCTCTAGAGCTAATACAACTACAGAGTGAGCATAATTCTTGATTTGAAATCATATGAAAGTTAAAAATACGTCTCTCGCTGTTGAAGGTCATAACTACAATATCAACACACTCTATGACTACGCCCCTGAGTTGCTACATCAGTACGTTAGTTACTGTCATTATGTTTTGATTTCGTCCGTCAAATATGTCATCGTCTGTCAAATATGTCATTGTCTGTCAAATATGTCATTGTCTGTCAAATATGTCATCGTCTGTCAAATATGTCATCGTCTGTCAAATATGTCAACGTCTGTCAAATATGTCATTGTCTGTCAAATATGTCATCGTCTGTCAAATATGTCATCGTCTGTCAAATATGTCTTGCCTGTCAAATATGTCAACGTCTGTCAAAAAGTCATTCTGTCAATTATGCCATCGTCTATCAAATATGTCATCGTATGTCAAATATGTCATCGTCTGTTAAATATGGCATCCTCTGTCAAATATGTTATCGTCTGTCAAATATGTATTGTTGTCACTATATCATCAGTCAAATATTAATTCTCTTAAATATTATTTCTTCAAACTTATGTCGTCAAAGTACTTTATCAAACATTCATTTCTGTCAAATATATGTAAATTCATCGTCTGTCAAATATTCTAGTCTTCAAATATGTCATCGTCTGTCAAATATTCATCTCTTCAAATATGTCGTCTGTCAAATATGTCATCTCTTCAAATGTTTCTGTCAAATATGTCATTGTCTGTCAAATATTATTATAATAATAATTCCCTCTACCTTTTTTAATGGGCCCCCTGCAAAATTTCCCCAAACCGCTCTATCCGGGAAACCCCTTCTCCTCCAGGGAACTGGCCCATATTTCCTGCCTCTCTCAGCAAAAATTTGTTCAGGTCTCTTTGGGGCAAAACCCCCTTTTTTTTTTAACCCTTTTCATCCCCTTAATCCTGCTTTTATTCTTGATCATTTCTCCTCCCCGGGGTTCCCCAAAAATCTCCATCTTCTCTTACTTTTAAAGGGGCGGGTCTCTTTTAAAAAAAAAACCCCAAAAAAAATTGAGTAACGTGTACTTATTTTCCCGACATTATTTGTTTATAATTATTACTTTCAACAGGGTACATTAATGAAAAGTTGATATTAGAAAAATATCCACACATTCTAAATTTTAAATTAAAAATATTTTCCCCCAATTATATACCCCATGGCTTGGGGGCCAAAATTTAGCCAAAACAAAATAATTTGTATTTTTAAAAAAATTTTTGGGAAATTTTTATTGTTAACTTAACCTATTAGCTTTGAATTATTTAAACTAAAATAAAAAATTTTATATCATAATAATATAACAATCATAATAATATATAAATATTATTTTTAAAAAACTATTTATATCGGTTTCAAATTACTTTCTATATAACTTCAGCGCCCATGTTTTATGGGTCGTTTAAATTTTCTACTGACGATGTAACATTGCGCTTTACCTTTTGACCGCTCCCAAATAATTAAAACCATTTTATTCACCGAAAGCTGAGTCTCTATGCTATAAACTCATTTAAAACGACGACTTTGATTAAATAGTATTCTATTTTTCAACTCCCATCGGAGCACGGGTTTCAAAAACTTCTTCCATCTCTTCCTCTTTTTTCCCATCCCCCAATTCTTTCCATGTTTTGCTTTCCTTTAATCCCCTCCAGCTCTTTTCTCCAGGTCTGCCAGGCCTTCCCTCCTCTTTCCTGGGTTCCAAAAACCCTGTCTTGCGATGTTCCGGTCGGTCTTCTAAAGTATGTCCTATCCATCGCCAGGTCTCTTCCTGAGCCTTCCCACTGTACCCTTTTTGTTCTCTCCTGATTCCCTCTTTTGTAATCTTATCATACCATCTAACCCCTCTATCCCGAAACATCCATTTACGAAGGTCTGCAGTTTTCTGATAGTTTTTTTGGTCTTCCATTTTTCCCAAGCCATAAACACACTGATTTCACATTTGACTGGAAAATTCTATTTTTGTGTTTTTTTTGATCTCCCTTGCCTTCCATATCTTACTCAATGCAATAAAGTTCCCTTTGTTTTTTGTATTCTTATTTTAAGGTTTTCCCGGTATGTGATGATTCCATCCTGCAGTGCTGTTTCCCCCAGCAAATCGGTTTAATTTGCAGCATTTTTTTGACCTTTTTCCCCCCTTATAAAAACCTAGCTGCTGAGACTTATTTTTGGGGGTATTCTTTTTGTCTTTAATCTGTGGTTTTGGAAAGAAAACCCAATCGTCTGAAAATCCAGGTCCCAGTTGTTTCAAGTGTCCATTGATTCCCCTCTGTTATCCTTTGGGATTTCAGCCCAACATCCCCAAAAGAACGGGAATGGTGATAACAAGCATCCCTGCCTCACCCTTTCTTATCTCAAAATTCGTCAGTTGGCCCTCTTATGACTCTGCACATTCCTTCTCTTTTCTTTTGGGTTTTAATCTTGGGGGGAACCCCTAGTGTATTAATAGTTCCAATATTCCCTATCCAGACTATCAAAGCTTTTTAAACCCAAAAAACCTATGTATAGTGGGATTTCCCACCCCAACTTTGCTCCACTATAATGGCAGTGTAGCTATCTGGTCTGTGGATCTTTCCCCACAAACCCCTGCTTGTTCTTCTCCTTGTTTATCATGGCCTCTTTAAATCTATATATAACCTGTTTAATACTTTCCCTGGCACTGATAGTAGCATTATCCCTCTATAGTTCTCATTTTTGATGTCCCCCTTTTTGGCATTTTTCCAAGTGCCTTTTTTCCCTCTCTGGTATCTTTCTCTTCCCATATCTTCCCTAGTAATTTGTATGTAGCCTTTTATATCTTTTCTGGGGGCCTCTGCGGGAATGTTGTCTGGCCTTCCCCCTATCCTTTAAATTTTTATGGCCTTCATTTTTCTTCTTTTTGGTTTTTCCCTTAATTTGTAGCTCCTTTCAGCTGGCTCTATTTCCGGTGGGCCCTCGGTTTTGGCATATTAAGAGTTCTTCAAAATGTTTTTTCCCATCTCCCATTTGTTCTTTAGTTTTGCTAATTTTGTTCTTGTCTTTTAAAAGGGCCCCTTGATTGTTGTTTTTTCCCTTTTTCTTCCTTGTGATGTTAAAAGGTCCCCATTTTTCCTTTTTCTGTTCTTTTTTCCCTGCCAACTCTATATTTTATTTTATCCCCCCTTATGTTTTTTTCTTTTTTTGGTTTTTCCCCTATACCTTGTGGGGTTTAGCTTTAGCACCTCTAGTTTTGCATCTGTTTAGATCCGCTTTCCCGCTTTTTCTTTCTTTGATCAGACTAAAGGGGATCTTTGTTATCCAATCTTTTTTTTTCCGCTCCTTATCTCCCAAAAACCCCTGACATGTATCCTTCCATATATTTTTTTTCTGTTTTTCAAAAGTTCCCAATATTCATATCGTCTAAACTGTTAATGCTTGGTACTTGTTTTATACTGCAAATGGAATCTGTCTCTTACCCCCTGGTTCCTAAGTCTTCTACTTTGAAATGCTTTCTATAATTTGGGTTTTTTGAATACTTTTTAAATTTCAGCCTATTTTTTAACAGGAGGTGGTGATCCGATGCCACGTCTGCACCTCTACACACTTTAACGTCTTGTAATATTTTTTTAAAATTTTTTTATCAATACATATGTGGTTTATCTGTAGTGTTGTGGGCTGGGGGGGTATCCATGTGGCCTTTTGTACTTCTTATGCTGAAAATGCTGCCGCCTATGATTAGCTGGTTTTAGGAAAAAATTTTCGCATTTCCCCTTCTATTCATTTTACTATGATTTCCCCCTGGTCTCTTCGAAACTGCTATTGTCGTCTCCCCTTTTTTGCATTTAAGTCCCCCCTCAAAATTAAAATCCTTTTTCTTTCTTCCCTAAACTTTTTACTTTTATAAAACTCTTTTAGCTACTTGTTCCCGATCGTTGTTGGGGTAATTGGATGACCTTTAGGTTAATTTTTTTTTTTTTTAGTTCTAAAAGTTGCTTTTTATTATTCCGGGGCCGATTGTTTCCCATTCTATTTAAACTTTTTTTTGCTTTCTAAACATGAGGCCCCTTTACTATGGTTTGCTCTCTTCTTTTTGCCACAGATTATTTCGCCTTTTTGTTTTTTTGTCTATTCTTTCCATCTTGTCTCCAGACTTCCAGAATGTCTATCTTGTAGTTTTTTACCTGTCGGGCTGGGCCGTTTCCCCCGTCGCCTCTTACGACATGCCGAGGGGGCAGTTTGCAATTCTTTGCTTCCCTTGCGGCCCCGGCAACACACGGGCGGGGATTAAATAGTACTTTTTTTATAATTAGATTGAATCACAAATTATATATAAAAAAAGAAAAGGATACATTTAGAAATATGAACTAACTATTATTATAATCGTTAAGGGAATCGTCCGTTTCGTATTCAATATAATATTCTTCTACAACGCACACTCGTTTTCGATTACAAACTGTGACCTCTTTTAAATTGGGTTACTGAAAAAAATAATCAAGGGATTATTTTTGAAAACCGCCCTTTGTTAAAAATATAAAAAAAAACTTGAAAATTTAAAAGGCTAGGTGCACATCAGCCCCAAAAATTTGTATTGCAACAAGATAAGAAAAAAAGGACTTTTAATAATAAGTGGTTTAGTAAAAATCGTGGTTAACTGTCAGTGAAGAAAAACAAAGTTTTTTTTTTTTTTTTGTTTTATTTTATGAAGGACTGTGGGGCCGGTGGTTGTATATTCTTTTTTTACCTTAGTTATATGGTATATTTTAGTTGTTGTTCCCAGGAATTATGAGTTTTTTACCATTTGCCCATAGTGCGTGGGGGAAATGCCGGCTTTCTTAATGGCTGGGAATTATGGGTTACAATTGATTCAGGAAGAAGTAAAGCACATGGGCTCTATTCTTCTTACATTTGCTTTGCATTTATGAACTTTTTTATTTGACACCAGAAGATGTTCATTCATAGTATTTAGGACCAAGAGGCGTGTCTGCGTTTGCTTTTACCCATCCCAAGGGAGCTCTTCTCGATCCTTTTCCCCTTTAAGCATGATCTTTTTTATTTCCAGGGTCACCACGAGGAGGTGGAGTGGGGGCTTAATCAGTGTCAGCTCACTTCCCCGGCGCAAGTTGTGCCCGTTTTTATTTTGGGATGGGGGTCAATCATTTATAAAGGGAATAATTTGGGGAAAAACAAAAATAGTAAATACTAAAATATAAACCAGCCTAAAACATGATTTTTCCCAAATTTTGTCTGGCCCCCAAAAATGACCACGAGCCCCACTGCTTATAACAGTTATCACTAGTGTTTACAAGACATGTCCTGATTTCATCCTTCTCCTGAATTCGTTCCCTTTTAAATTTATTATTTTTTGAAATCTTTTTCAAATGCATTCCTTTTTTTATCTTTAGTCATTTTTCCCAACTCCTTGGAATGTTGGGTTGATAAAATTTGAATTGAAAATTGTAATTTATTTAATACTATATAACTTGCAGTTCCATAATTTAGATTTAAAAACTGATGTTGCTTTTAATTCTTTCATAATTTTTTTTAAAAATTTTCCCGTGAATCAAAATTGCTACCTAAATAGGTAATCTCTTTTTTTTTCATTTTGATTCCCGTTATATCTTTTACTTTCCATAGGGGTCTTCATTATATTTGTTTTTTCATACATCATCCCTTTTTATGCTATAGATGACAAGTTGTCTGTTTTTTTTTGCAATTTGGTTTTTCTACTTTAAAAGGCTATCATCTGCAAAATCCCAAAACTTCTAGTTACTATAAATTGTCATTTTCGTAAATATGTCATCTTGTCAAATATGCATCGTTGAAAAGTCAC
>JADZMA010002300.1:0-12554 GCA_020796225.1 Arion vulgaris
TTTTTCACCCCTTTTTTTTCTTTGGATTTTTTCAGACATTTTCAGAGGATCTATTACATTTTTTTTCCCAAAAATTAAAATTATTATTTGAGTGTTTAAAACTATTATAGTGTTTCAAATTGTTTTTCCGGGGAAAATTTAATATCTCTCAACCTGACTGTAATTGATGTAACTTTGCATATGATCTAATGATCGTAATGTCCCGGGGTTGTATTTTTTACTCAATAACAAACGTATGGTTTAAATTTTTTTTATGTAAAAGTATGTAAAGTGACCATCTCCTGACATATAATGAAGTATTACCTTCATATTTGTGAGATGTTGCAAGTTCCACGACTTCACGTTTTTCACGTGGTTTTCCGATTTTAATCGCTTTATCGCACTTTTAAAAAAATGTATAATGATCCTTGGTGTGTTTAATTTACAATTTACCGTTTGTGTTTTCAGAGCATAGGTGTATTACAAAATGTTAGGCTCATCAAAGTGAGTAAACACTTTATATGATTTATATAATATGAGTTATCTCACCTCCAAAATTAGTGTATATACCCTATCGAAAATATGTGATTTTTAAATTTACGGTAAATTATTTTCTTCAGTACCAGATAATTTTACTAGGTTTGAAAAGATCAAAGGATTCCGTTGCAAAAAATACACTATCAACATTGAATTTTAGACAATCGTTAGGACTGAAATACAACACCACATGCAAAAATATTTCACCCATGCAATGAATATGGATATTTGAGGTCAATCGTTGACAACTTTTTGAAACGCACTTTAGTTGGACTTTTTGGGTGATGTTTTTTTCATGTTTCATAAAACATTAACAGAAGTTGTTTTTTTACAGTGCATTTTCTTGGTTTGTTTCAAGTTTGTGGTTATGCTAATTTCGGTTTGTGGAAAGGGGATAACAAATGACATTTTTTTTTGTGGTTCTCTCTGAAGTTTTGTGGAAATATGATGTGCTTGATTGAAAAAATTTTTGTCAAAACACTTTTGTCTCATGGATTGTTTATCCTGTTTTAGATGTTTTGTTTTCTATTTAACAAGTATTTCTGGATCAAGTATCCTAAAGTAGTTACCGGGACCCAAATTTGATGAAATAATAGAACCACTTTACCTGCCACCATGTCGTAAAGGCGACTAAGAAGGGTTTTGGGTGAAATCGGATGCACGTGTCCGCTAGGGGAAAGGGTAACCCGAAACAAATGCTTGCAGAAAACGGATGCACCAGCCAAGGTTCATCGACCCTCACACAAAGAGAATGGGGTAACAGATTCTACGGGCCCAAAACTGCCTCGAGGTTTACCATGCAGTAAGAATGTTGACCATCACAAGGGTCCAAAACTTACTGCTGGAAGAAAGGGCGGGACTGATAAAAAAGAAAGCAGACAAAATCAGATGTGTTAAACCCGGTGCCCTGACTGCATGAATTCATAGTGGGAAAAGGGAAAAGGACTGAACTAATCACTACAATCTTTTGTCGTCACACTGCTACCGGTTGTTGCCCATGTTGTGGTTTTTTTTTTCCCCTATTCTGGTGGTGGGTGATTTTTTTTTTGCTCTTTCACAGGATTCTGCTTCCATGCACCCCAAGGGGGGTGATAAAGAAGAAGAACTGAACTAATCACCCCAATGGGGCTGAAAATTGGGTTGGTAACACACTTGCTAGTAATGACATTCGCCAAAATTTCTGGGACCAATGTTGGTGGGACGGGGTTTCCCTGATCCTTTACTTGTTGATCTAAAAAACAAGTAAGACTTTTTGAATGGCGAGGACACTGATAAAAAAGGGTTACCCTCCCAAAAATTAGTCAGAGGTGTCATGTTAGGCTCATTGACTATGCCTGATTTCTTTCAAACAACTAAAAATAAAACTTATCTTCATGTGATAGAGGAGTTAGTGTTTGTTTCCTCCATCTCAAAAACCCACAAAGGGTTAAGTTATCAATGGGTCTTCCTGGGGGGATGGGTAAAGTGTAGAATCAGCCTAATGATAAGGGATCAGAGTGTTTGCTCTATAAGATACAACCAGACAGAAGCCAGGTCTGATCCAGGCTGCCAACAAACCGGGAAAAAACTAAACTTGTCAGAGCAACAAATCGGATATTTTTCAAAGTAGGATTGCTCTGGAAGAAATGGCACAACGGGTGGTCTTAAAATTAGGCAAGAGAAGACAAAAATACTGTGAAGCAACTACATACAGCAAGACCCAATATTGATTTGGGAAGGGGGTATAGAAGATGTTGGTGAATTTGTCTTTGGAAAGCAAGATCAACAAATCAGGAGGTACAGATGGGGCATTAATGGGGATTGGGGAAACCCCGACCATCCTTTCTACCCCTACACACAGTATGGAAGTCCACTGCCATCTCCACGAAAACAAAGCTCAAGATATTCAGCTCAAATGTAAAATCTGTGTTGCTGTATGGCTCAAAACGTGGCTAAAAGTTAAATACAAATAAGTTTCGACCTTTGTCAACGGATGCCCCGGATTCTCAACTGAGATGGTATGATAGAGTTAAACACAGACCTGTGGTAAGAACTGGACAGGAACCCATAAACCCAGGTAAAGAGTAGAAAATGGTGATGGATCAGACAACCATACGGAAGCAGGAGTGTAAGCAGCACTTAGTGGAACCAGCGGGAAAAGGAAAAGGACCCCCTAAACAGACCTGGAGATGAAGTCTTCTTGAGGAACAAAAGGGGTGCTCGACTATCCTGGGAGAAAAAAAACAGCCAGATACCGAGAAAGTGGTGAACAACTGTTGAGACCCTAGGCCCCCGAGGAGCGGACAGGAATAATAAGTAAATAAGTAAGTTAATAAGTAAGTAAATAAGTAAGTTAATAAGTGTTAATAAGTTTTAAATTTCAAAAACAAAAAAAAATACAGTATAGAATTTAAATTTTCCAGTTAATTGTTACAATAACTTTGTAACATAATTGTCTGCCAGCAGACGTGACAATCACAAATTAGAATATGAATATTAATGACCTGCAACAATTTGAACATTAAACGGTTATTATACGCAAAAAATTCAGAACACTTTTTTTCTGGTGTCATTTTTTTTTGTATCATAGGGGTGCCTGCGCTGGAACGGAAGATGTAAACATTGAGATGATAGCAAACACAAGGTTTGGGGAGATCTATGATCACCTGGCAGTCAGCACGGCACCTGATGATGATCAATGGAGGGAGTCATAGACGCTTACAGATGTTTTGAAGAAAAAGTACCAAAAAATTGTTTTAATACTTGAAAGAAACTGGAGCCTGAGGAGGGAAAAAGTGTTTTCACGTCCAGAACTATCAGTATGCATAGCCTTCTGTCTTTTGGGGGAGACTGAGCATCTATGGGTCTGCCCGGGTGCAAGATGTCGACTCAGTAACAAGTGAACAAAGAAGCTCATACAGCAGAAGATCTAGGAACGGGAGCATTTTGTATGATAATTTGAGGTAATGGTGGTGACTAAAATTCTCGACGAGCCACAAAACTACACTCGTGTGTATTCGGTGATTCATTGGGATCTGGAAGGTGGAGGCTAGTTCGGTACATAGCCCGGACTGAACTACAGGGTCAATAAAATTACACTAATCTTCTTTCCCGGGGCACATGGGTGTTGACGGCAATGAGAGACAACAGGCTGACTCTGCCACCATATCGGGGGTCCCCGATGGATATCTTTTTTGTTTCTCACTGATTGGGTTTGGGATTCTCTAATAAAGGCAGCCGTCTATCTCAGATTATCAACCATGTCATACAGTTTGTCTTGGACGCTAGTGTAATGTTCCCCCTTTTTTCTTCTAAAGTTTGCATACTGGGGCAGTTCTGTAGGATATAACCTATGATTTCGTTTCCCCCGTTTGCCCCGACCTTCCCCAGAAATTTTTGGGCCACCCTCGTGATGGTAGGTCTGACATTCTTTCTGCGGGCAAAATCCCCGGGGCAGATTGGCGACCGTAGAATGTTATCCCTTTCCCTCTTGGGGGGTCGTTGCACCATGTTATGCGCCTTGGACCGGGTGCATCCGTTTTCTTTTGGTTAGCATTCCCTAGCGGACATGTGCATCCGATTTCACCAAACCCCCTTAGTCGCCCTTACGACACGCGTGGCGGTAACAGTGGTTCTATTTTTTTAAAATTTGGGCCCGGTACCACTCGGGCAGCCGATGGATAAAGCTCAACATCTGAATCCCCTAAGAGTGTTAAAAAAGACTTTAAAGCACAACAAGCGTATGGTACGCTCATCAATCAACATAAACGGGCATTATCGCTGGACCTGTTGGAATATTACGAAAGAGATAAACCCACCTATGAACATGTTCAGAGTTCAATAAAGTATTAAACTGAAACAAAAAATGAAGAGCAAAAATGACATTCTATATCTTGCCCTTTTTTTTTTTTGGGATCTTATTTCTGCTCAATCTTTTCCTTTTATTATCTAAAATATAAATTTTTTTTTTTTTTTGCATAATCCTTTCCGTATTTTGTTCTGTTTATAATCTTCTCAATTTTGTTCTGTTTATAATCTTCTAAATTTTTTGTTCTGTTTATAATCTTCTAAATTTTTTGTTCTGTTTATAATCTTCTCAAATTTGTTCTTTTAAAATCTTCTCAAATTGGTTCTGTTTATAATCTTCTAAATTTTTGTTCTGTTTATAATCTCAATTCTGTTTATAATTTTCCCAATTTTGTTCTGTTTATAATCTTCTCAATTCTGTTTAAATTTTTCCAATTTTGTTCTGTTTATAATCTTCTCAATTCTGTTTATAATCTTCTCAATTTTGTTCTGTTTATAATCTTCTAAATTTTTGTTTATAATCTTCTCAATTCTTTTTTAAAAATTTTCAATTTGTTTATAATTTTTCCAATCTAAAATATGTTTTTTGTATAATTAATTCTGTATTTTTTATGTTCTCTCTCTCTCTCTCGATTGTTTTTTTTCGGCCTTTTGATCATTTTATTGTGATATATAAACAGCCTTCCCAGAACGTTTGTTTTACGTCACAATCTTGTCCAATTTGGGAGCTCTAGTGCTTGTCCTGGGGGGACTTTCAGTTGCAACCAGTGTTTACTGGGTTGCTCCCCCCGTCATTTTGTGTCGGCTCAAGATGCATTTTCTTTTAGGAACCTCCCCACCTACCCCCCGGGACTGTTGGGCATTTTCCCCAGGTTGCTGATTTTTTTAGGGGATTTAGTTTTTTCCATCCATTTTTGGTAGGTTTACTCCTGCCTTTGATTGTCCCCAATCTTACAAGGCATGTAAAGGGTTTTTTTGGCATTTAATTTTCTTTTTTTTCTGTTCTTAATCTTTTAATTTTTGTCTAAAATATTTTTTTTTTTTTAAAAAAAATTTCAAAACAAGATCTTGTGTGCTTTTATGTGCATTTATTATCATGATAACAGGTTTGAAAACACTTGTCTTGGGCAGAAATAATAGAAGAAGAATCATCATCATAAATTTCCCTAGCATATAAATACACTTCTGAATCTCAAGTCAAATTTGCAGAAAAATTGATGCAAACAGATTTCACATAATTGAAATGGTAAACATATTTTATAAGCAAATTGATAAAGTGTAAAAAAAGAAGGTATTCGTTGTATTAACTTTTTCCCCCTTTGCCGCCCCGGGGCCCACGGGGGAAGTCCGTTGCCTTAAGCCACATGTCAGATTCCCATAAAGTTTTTCTAGTTTTTTTACTATTTTACTTATACTATTTTTTAACCTTTTTTTCTATTGGTTGTCCAGTTTTATTCAATTTAGTATATAATAATATATATATTTGTTTATTTTTGAGTAGTAGTTGGGATCGTAAAAAAAAAATTTTTTTTTTTTTAAAATTCTCTTAAAAATTGAGGAAATAAATGGGCGGGAAAGAGTTAAACAACATTGAAAAAAGGGGAGAATAATGAAGGTATTGCGTTGTATTAAAAACATTAAAAAAAGTGTGAGAATAATGGGTTTTGCTTGTAAAAAACAACATTGATAAAGTGTAAGCAAAAGAAGGTATTGCGTTGTATTCTCATTGTGGATAAATGTCACTGGTGGTTTGGGTTGGACACCTTTTTAAAAGGAGCCACACAAAAGGGTTTTTTTTGTTTCAAAAAACAATTGGCTTGAAAAAACAGGCTTTTGCCCTGGTCCACTAAAGTTAAAATAACTAATCTTTATCAGTTTGCCCTGGTCCACTAAGAGTAAAATAACTAATACTTCCCCCATTTTCCCTGGTTTAAAAAGAGTTAAAATAACTAATGCTTCCATCATTTTCCCCTGGTCACAAAGGGTAAAATAACTAATGTTTCCAACATTTTGCCTGGTTTAATAAGAGTTAAAATAACTAATGTTTCCATCAGTTTGCCCTGGTTTAATAAGAGTTAAAATAACTAATGTTTCCATCAGTTTGGGGTTTAATAAGATTTAAAAATAATTAATGTTTCCCATCAGTTTCCCCTGGCCCAAAAAGGTTAAAATAACAAATTTCCCCCTTTTTTTTAACCCTTTTGTCCTTCTGAGCTGTTTACTGGCTTTATTTTTGTTTAAAGATAAGAAAACATAGACTAGCTACTTCTCTATATTTACAATACATATAAATAGGTGTATATTCGTAAAAATACACCCAAGGTAAACAACAAATTACGAAATGAAAGGGTTAACAATAAGATTTTTTTTTATCATTAAAGTATTTTGAAGTCAGAAAGGCGACTGTATGGGGGACACCAAAAAAAAGGAAAGTGAACTTTACAAATAAATCAGTCAGAGCCCTTTCCCAGACCCCCTAAATTTCCCCTCAGCTGGGCCCTGAACTCCTCCGGGCTCCCCGAACTCCTACCAGACTCCCCTGAACCCTCAGACTACGCCTGAACTCCTACCAGACTGCCTGAACTCCCCAGACTAGGCCTGTTCCTCCCAGACTAGGCCTGAATTCCTACCAGACTCTCATGAATTCCTTCCAGACTATGCCGAATTCCCCGACTAGGCCTAAATTTCCCTACCAGACTCTGCCTGAATTCCTCCAGACTAGGCCTGAATTCATCCGACTAGACTAATTCCTACCAGACTACGCCTGAATTCTATGGGGCGAATGCATAAAGATAAGTATAAAAGTACAGCTGTAAAGACAATTCTGAAAATAGTTGGAAAAAATAAATTATTTTTACAACACCTTCTTTTAACTTTATATCAAGACAGTCAACATTTTCTTAAAAATATCTCTCTTGATCTTATATGGGCGTTAAAACGTTTGGGGATTTCTGTCAAATTGTAAAATTTTTAAAATAAAATTTCTAAAAGATCGTTTCATCAAAAATGGCTTTTATCAAAATGGCAGTTTCATGAAAAAACTGGGGATTTTCATGACAAGCTAACATTTAAATTTCCCCTAGTGAGGACCAAAGAATCCCGCCCTGTTTATAAACCCCAAATAGTGATGAGAAGGATCACAGAAAAAATTTTTCCCTTAGTGTTAAATCATTGCAATTTTAAAAGATTCTCATTTATTCTCAGAGTAGTGGTCGATATTCTCAGATTTGGGGTGTTATTCTAGAAAGTATCATGATTTCTCAGAGAAGTGGTCGGATATTCTCAGAGAAGTGGTGTGATATTCTCAGAGAAGGGGTATGTTTTTCCCAGAGAAGTAGTCATGTTTAAAACGTTCCGCTGAAGGTGTCAAAGCCGGATTGTCACTGCAGGGGGTTTTCCCCAACATCTCTCCTTCCCCCAGAAATGGCCGCAACCTTTCAAGGTTTTTTTTCCCAACAAAAACCCCAGTCCAAAAATCCGGCTTTCGGGAAAAAATCCTGTGACCAAAACGTAAAGCCCAATTTGTTAAAACCCAGCGAAGAAAATGGTGAGCCACTTCCCCCCAACCCCTTTTCTGGTAAATTTTAGAGTCCTAATTTTTTAAGAATGGACAATAAAAAGTTGAGTCAAAGGTAAAGAACTGAGAGGGGTAATAAGAGCCAAGAAGTTATAGTTAAGAACTAAGTCCTGCACGAACAAGAGCACAACAACAAGAGCAAAACCCCTTTATAGCACACATAACAAAACTACCCCCAATAAGGCTACAAAAACATACTACACGTAACGGGAAGCTACCGAACAAGTCCTGCACGAACAAAGAGCTGAACGAGGCGACGAACAAGACCCACAAAAACTGAGAGAGGCTACACATCACAGTCACAAGGAGCAACAAACTAAAACACACATAACTGCATACACGAATAAAATACATGTAACTGAATAAATTTGTGTATTTGTTTGCCACAGGTTTATAAGGGGAAATTGCCCCAACAACAGACCCTGCAAAAAATAGATGAGTAACAATGTCGATAAGATTAAAAAAAGGACCTAGAGATTTTAGAAACAACACCAGAATCACAAGTCGTCCCCCCCATTTTGCCTCCCTTATCGTGGTTGGAGGGTTTGTGTGCCTTTAGGATCCTTCAGGCTATGTCGGCGGAGTCTAACTCCTGGCAGGTCTAACGCCAACAGACTGAAAAGGGGAAAAGGCCCGACCAAAAGGCGGGGGGCAGGGTGGGGCCTCATGGTGAAGTGCAGAACCCACCGGCCCCGTGGTAAATGCTTGGCTGCAACCAACCCCTCCCCCAGCTATGGGACAAATAGCACTTGTCCTCTCTCTCTTGAGGAGGACATCCTTTTTCTTGTCTTGTCTTCTACTTTTATGACACTTTCCCCAACATAAAGGGGTTAAACTACAGTGTCCCGGGCACACCCTGCAAAAAACCTGGGTTGGTGAGCCCGGGACAGAAGGGTGAAGTCATCTGGGGTGGGGGGGACTCCAGACAAACCCGGGGAAAACAGATCTGCACAGGGGCTCCTGTCTAGGCAACCTCAAAAAAAGATGTCCTCAAAAAGGGAAAAGGCAGCCATTATTGGCGGGGAGGAATGACAACAAACAACTCAAATGGCCATGCCCAAATATTTATATAACTGTTGCCCCCACCATGAAAAGCCAGGTGGTGGTGGGGCCGACCCCCCCCTCAAGGGTCCACCCTTAGCACTGGCGCCCGGATTTTTAAAGCCAGGGAGGACAGGGTATTACTACTGGCAACAAAGGGCAAACTTTCACCCCTCACAATTATGCAATGGAATGCAGAAAGGGGGAACCAACAAAAAAGAGTTAGAGGAAGGTCTCGACAGAAAGATTGACATCTGCTGATCAAAGAGCGCCCTTTTAAACCGGAAATAGATTCAGATTTGAGGATTTGAAACCTTCCGTCAGGATAAAAAAATAGACAAAAAGGGTGGAGTAGTAACACTAGTTTAATTCCATACCAGCAGTTGAACTTCACAGGTCCAATCAGATGAGCACAGAATTCATAGCTGTTCAACTCCTTTATCAACAACACTAAGATGACACTATACAAATATCTCCACCCCCCATTCAAACTGGCTGGGGAAACTATCAAAATTCAAGATGACAACGATAGTAGGAGATTTCCCGCCACCCCAGCTGGGGCTATGACCGCTAGATCCTGAGGGGAAAGCCTTGAAGAATGGCTGATCCCAAAAACTACCCTTTCAACCACCCAGATGATCCTCCACAACTCACGGGTGGCGCCCAAGCACCCCAGATCGGGTTTTGCTCAGATGCATTCAAGGATAACCAGCAAATCTGCACCCGATTGGAGGTAGTGACCATAGACCAGTGAAACTCCTAAAATAACATTTAAAAAGGAGGAACTTACAAACTCTGCCCCTAGTTGGAATTACAAAAGGCAGACTGGGGAAACTATTCCCAAAAACTAGCAGAAGTACTTTAAAGAAAATTTAAACAATCAGGAAAGTGGACAGAGATGCACGTTCATTCAATAAAGCCATTTTTGATGCCAAAAAAGGGTATCCCGAGGAGGAAAAACTACAAGCCATATTGGGCACCAAAATGGGAAATTCTCCATGCTGCTTTGCAGGCCCAAAAAACAATGGAACTCCCCCGGACCAAAAAAGTAATGCAACACAATAGAGCAAAGGGGCCCCTTTTTGTTAGAAAAAAAACCAGCAGTGTAGAAAAACCTGGAAAGAAAAGCAGCCTCTTTGAACATGGAAAAAGATACTCAAAAGTTGTGGAGACTTACAAAGCCCTGAAAGTGACAACCCATCTAGAGGGGAAAAAAGTTCTCCACAAGGAGAACAACTTCTCACAGGAAAAGGGAGCCACCTGATGGCCCAGTGTTACAAGCAAAAAGCTCATGTAATAAGTCAGGACAAGGGGAAAAAAGTCAGAAGTGAATAAATGCTCATTCAAAAGCAACAAGTGAACCCTGTATGGGGGAAAAAACTGGTGGAGAGCACTGAAAAGCTCAATCGAAAAAAGGCCCGGGACCAGATGGGTATCAAACGACATCCAAAAAAAAGGCCCAAATCACAGAGTCTTCTACTCCCGATTTTTAACAATAGTTGGGGACAGGGGGGAGTCCCAGACTGGAAAAAACCCCAAAACCCCCCAATTTTCAAAAGGGAAAAGACAAAAAAGGGTCCCCGACTAAACCTATAAGTTTGCTAAGTTGCACTGCAAAACTGCTGGAGAAGGATAACCCTAGCTAGGGTTTTAGAATCCAACCTTGGGTTTAAACAGGCTACAGGCAGCATGGCCTATACAAATGGCATACCGCAAAGGGCATAGAAAATGGCTTCAAAAAAAAAAAAACCCCCACTGTGTTCTTGACATGTCAAGTTCGACAAAGTCTGGAAAGATGGTTTGCTACCGCTCTTACGAGTGGAATACGGGTAGAATGTATTATTTGGGTAAAAAACTTTCTTACCCATGACAACATCTTAAAATTGGGTGGAGTGCACAGTCCCAGATTCAAATTAAGAGCAGGAGTCCCCCAGGCGGGGACTTCCCCATTGCTTTTCCTGGTATATATTAATGTCTGCCCCAAACTCTGCCCAAACATGTATCACCTCTTCCATGTGATGATCTATTTGGTACCCTCCCAGTTTCTGGGGCCTGCCCTCTTTAAACTCCAGGCCAGCCTGAACAGCGCATAATGTGGGCAAAAAAGGGGTCTAAAATAAACCGACAAAACTTCCGCTTTTCTCATTGTCAAAAGGAAGAACCTTTAGACAAATTTGATGATTGTTCCCCCCAACCCAAACCGGGGGGTAAACTTGACGTCGTCTGACATGGAAACATCACATAAGGGAAAAAAAAAAGAAAGGCTTAGGGAAAAAAAGTGTGATGCGGAAGCTGGCTGGGAAATACCCGGGGGGCTGATATTCGAACTGAGTCAGGTGTACACTGGTGCGTTAACCGACCCCGAATATGCATCATCGACATGGATATCCCGCCCATTCAAACAAATCGAAATGGAAAAAAAACAAAACAGGTGTCTGCATATTTTGGGGGCCATGAAATCTAAACCAATTTTAGAAATGGAAAAGGCAGCCAACATCCAGCCCTTGGAAGACAGAAGAAGGAGAAAAGTGATTCTAAGACGAAAGGATCAAAAAAATGCCTTTACCATCCCCTGCATGAAAAAAAAGGCGGCTAGAACAAAAAACAAAAAGCCCAATCAAACCACAAAGCAAAAAAGGAAAGTCATACTTGGAACTACTAAACATAATTCCATACCTGAAGAATTTCTTTTTGATCACTGGGAACCAGACTCAGCTCAAACTTCTCAACCTCCCTCCTAAAATTTTTAAGCAAAAATGCGAGCCTAATCTAGGAAAAAGCAATTACAATGGTCTCCCCATGTTTCCAGAAGACGTGGATAAGAATTTACACAGTGGATGGGCAATGGCAACCATGAATGGTGGAGCAGGAGGTCATTAGGGGTCTCCCTGTTTCTAGGGCTCCTACTGGAAGAATATTTCCAACTACAAAACAGAACTCATGCCCCTTTTGTGGCAGCACAGCACATGAATAAGCTGCAAGCAGCTGCAAAAGATTATTTCTTACAGACTCATTGTCACTATACAAGCCCTGGGGGCTAAATCCCCTGATAGCACAGTACAAAACTACAAAGAGAACTTTGCTTTCAGAAAAAGGGAGAAATTATTATGGATTCCATTCCTGTGGCATTGCGGCAATAGGTTGATGTCTTAGCTAAGGGGGGAGTCCGAAAATTTTCCCAAACCCTTTTCTTTTTTAAAAGGGCAAAACCCCCTAAAAAAAAATCTGCAGTAACTGGAAGACAAAACCCGGATATGATTTGGAAAAAACTTCAAAAACCTAAGCAGAACAGACCAGGTCATTAATTTCGCTACGCACCGGACACTGCAGACTCAAAAACACATACAGCAGGAATAAGTCAAACAGCTCTCCAGTGTCAGCAGGCAGAACGAACCGAATATCCTGCAAGACTGTCCTCTTCGTGTGGCTGAGAAGCAACATTTTACCCCGTGACAAAAACCCAAACTTTGGGGAAAAAAAGACCGAAACTGTCCCCAGTTTTGGGGCCCAGTAAATTAAACGCATGACCAGAGATCGCTGAAGAAGAAGAAGAAAAAGTCAAGTCTAGCAAAAATAAAGAAAATAACCAGTCCCCTCAGGACAAGTTAAAACCGTATGGGCCCACTGAATAAAT
>JADZMA010002301.1:0-12553 GCA_020796225.1 Arion vulgaris
AAAAGCAATGTAACTAACGATTATAATCCGATACACTTGAAAACTCTGTGTATTTCTCTCTAATTTTGTTCTCTAAATATAATTTATTTTAAAGAACAACATCGACCGTCGATAAGTTGTGAATGGAAAAGATGATTTTCTGTCTCTTACAAACTTTCTGGGACGAGGACACTAATATTGATGTGAGGACACTAATATTGATGTGAGGACACTAATATTGATGTGAGGACACTATCCAGTGATTTAAAGACTTTGGAATTACACGTTGTACACGTAGAACTAGATGCCTGAGAGACAGTGAGAAGTGTATTTAATCAGGTCTATAGGAACCATCAGTATGCATACCCTTCGTCATCAGTTGTGAGACCACCAATAGGTCTGACCGGAATGATACGACGTCGGTTCAGTAACCAGTAACCAATTCGTTCAATATGTCTCATGTTCCATATGAATATTGAAATGTTTTTCACGCTTTCTCTTTCTCTCTAATTTTTTATTTCGATTTCATCCTCTGGCTCTCTTGCATAGTATCTCTATGTCTATCGTTTTTTCATATTTTATACTGTATATCAAACTTTCTTTCTCTCTCTCTCTCTCTCTCTCTCTCTCTCTATATATATATATATATATATATATAATAAATATACTCCTCTTGTTTTCTTTATTTCTGGCCTTTTTAAAAAACCTGTCTGTCTCTTTCTATATTTTTCTATCACTATATCTCACTTACCTTTTCCTCCGTCTGTTTTCTCTTATTCTCTCACTCTCAATATCTATAAATTTTCTTGCTGCGCTCACTATATATGTGTTTTGTGTATCCATGACAGGTTGCATGAGGTTATTAAATTTACAAATGAATATTATTAGTGCTTCACCTGCTAATATTAAGAACCACTTTGTATCCAAATTTTGAATGCTAAACTTGAAAAAAACCCCCCAAGAAATGAGAGCGACGCTGATCACAATTTTGAGTCTCTGACCTGTTAAACAAAAAACTGAGAACCACTGGCTAAGATAATTGTGTTTTCTCTTTCTAACTACTCTCAATATCAGAACCAAATTGTATTCAATATATTTGCGCTTGGAAGAATTCAACTGGGACTTGTCTGCAGACTCCTGCTCACAAGCTGACATCACTGGACTCTTTCAAGAAAGTAAATACACATTGATTTGTTTATTGTTACTCTATATTATCAGGGGCGTACTCAGATATAGATCAAGTAGAGTCTAGAACATAGGCTATCAATCTTTCTGTTATTAGAAACCACTTTTTCAGTTTTAATTCGATAAGCGCCTTGGTTTAACTATATTGTACATACTATACATTGAAAAACAAAGACCTCAAAAATGCATTATTTTATAAGAAGATAATATCATTATTGACGTATTGCTCACAGTATTATTTTATTAGAAGATAATATCATTATTTGCGTATTGCTCACAGTATTATTTTATTAGAAGATAATATCATTATTTGCGTATTGCTCACAGTATTATTTTATTAGAAGATAATATCATTATTGACGTATTGCTCACAGTATTATTTTATTAGAAGATAATATCATTATTCGATATTGTACAGTATTATTTATAAGAAAAATATCATTTTGCGTATTGCTCACAGTATTATTTATTAGAAGATAGTATCATTATTGGCGTATTGCTCACAGTATTATTTTATTAGAAGATAATATCATTATTTGCATGTTGCTACAGTATTATTTTATAAGAAGAAAATATCATTATTGCGTATTGCTACAGTATTATTTTATTAGAAGATAGTATCATTATTGGCGTATTGCTCACAGTATTATTTTATTAGAAGATAATATCTTGCGTATTGCTCACAGTATTATTTTATTAGAAGATATATATTATTTGATATTGCTCACAGTATTATTTTATTAGAAGATAATATCATTATTAAACGTATTGCTCACAGTATTATTTTATTAGAAGATAAAATCATTATTGACGTATTGCTCACAGTATTATTTTATTAGAAGATAATATCATTATGGGTATTGCTCAAGTATTATTTATTAGAAGATAGTATCATTATTGCATGTATTGCTCACAGTATTATTTTATTAGAAGATAAAATCATTATTGACGTATTGCTCACAGATATTTTATTAGAAGATAATATCATTAATGACGTATTGCTCACAGTATTATTTTATTAGAAGATAGTATCATTATTGGCGTATTGCTCACAGTATTATTTTATTAGAAGATAATATCTTTATTGACGTATTGCTCACAGTATTATTTTATTAGAAGATAATATCATTATTGACGTATTGCTCACAGTATTATTTTATTAGAAGATAGTATCATTATTGGCGTATTGCTCACGTTATTTTATTAGAAGATAATATCATTATTTGCGTATTGCTCACAGATTATTTTATTGAAGATAATATCATTATTGACGTATTGCTCACAGTATTATTTTATTAGAAGATAAAATCATTATTGACGTATTGCTCACAGTATTATTTATTAAGATAATATCATTATTGGCGTATTGCTCACAGTATTATTTTATTAGAAGATAATATCATTATTGACGTATTGCTCACAGTATTATTTTATTAGAAGATAGTATCATTATTGACGTATTGCTCACAGTATTATTTTATTAGAAGATAATCATTATTTGTATTGCTACAGTATTATTTTATTAGAAGATAATATCATTATTGACGTATTGCTCACAGTATTATTTTATTAGAAGATAATATCATTATTGACGTATTGCTCACAGTATTATTTTATTAGAAGATAATATCATTATTGACGTATTGCTCACAGTATTATTTTATTAGAAGATAATATCATTATTTGCGTATTGCTCACAGTATTATTTTATTAGAAGATAATATCATTATTGGCGTATAGCTCACAGTATTATTTTATTAGAAGATAATATCATTATTGACGTATTGCTCAATATTATTTTTTAGAAGATAATATCATTATTGGCGTATTGCTCACAGTATTTTTGGGAAAAAATATTTTATTAAAAAAACAAATATAATGTTATTAGTAAGTGCCTGAAAGCGATTAGAGCAAAATTTTTTTTGATGCTTATTGTCTTTTTGTCCTCAATAATTTTAAATTGTTTTATTGACAACCTGTTTAATTTATGTGTTAATAGACTGATGACCATGATAATACCTCTTTCGGCTAAATACGATGATGGAAATGCAATAAGAACGTCTTTGCTGCAACCCATAAGGCTGAAATTTTGTTGGGAAATTTTACTTTTTAGCCACAATTTCTTATGTCCATTTACAATTTCAATTCTTCATTTGTTGACAATTGATTACATTTTCATTTAACTTGACCTTTACATACCTGTTGATGGAAATGCCTATCTTAGAAACATGTCCTTTTATTAAAATTAAAATTTATGCATGGTAATAGTAATAACAATAATAATAATCATAAATACGCTCTTACCAATTTGTTAACAATTATTGCAACAATTTACACTAGCTCTGTAAAGATTTCTAAATAATTTGGTAAATACTCAACTTCTCATGTATTTATTGCAGGCATTGTTCGTTTGAAGTTCATCTTCATCGGACATCGGACATGTCCATAATTGCTCCGATCTCCTCCCAAGCATGTCTTTCAGTGTGTTTAGACTAACAACGTCAGTTTTGTGTTGGTTAATGTATCTACTGGGTTTCTCTCATAGTTTTCCCTCCCCTATATAACTTGCGCAACCGAGATAGAGAATACCTTTTATCTTCTTTCGAAATCTTCAGATCGTATGTTTTCTCTTAGAGCGTTGATGATGTCGCTTTTCCATGAAGACCATTCTCGAACGAGCAATGCCCGCCAGTGCATCCGCTCTCTCATTGCCCTTCACCCCAGCATGACTTGGGAAAAAGATAAATTATTGCACGTGTTCAATGAACCTATCGCAACAGCTATAGGTGGGCCAACTGCACTATTAATAGGTGCGCGCGAGCGGACTTCTTGCCCCTTTATTTTTACAGCTCAAATAGGTAGCTGATGGTATTCAACGCATCCTCAATATGACTTGAAACAAAACCCCACTGACATCTCCTCGCATACCGGTGAGTTGCAGAACTCCGTTGGAACCTATACGATAGATTTTGAGATTCCTGTATACAGATAGATTTACTAACCACTTTTACAGCAATATAATTAATCGTCTTTTTTGGCGATTGGTAGATAGGGCGATATCACTGTAGCAATATTTGGTAAAAGAATCCCTGATTATGGTCGATATCACGATGAATATTTGGGAAACAAGCCCTTGATTATTCAATACGATACAATATTTATAAGAGAATCCCTGGATTATGGTCGATATCACTTATAGAATATTTTGTAAAAAATACTTGATTAAGGTCGATATCACTGATAGCAATATTTTGTAAAGAATCCCTTGATTATTGTCGATATCACTGATAGCAATATTTTGTAAGAGAATCCATTGATTATGGTCGATATCACTGTGAATATTTTGTATGAAGATCCATTGATTATGGGTCGATATCACTGATAGAATTTTGGGAAAAGAATCCATTTATTATGGTTAAACACTTTAAAAAAAAAAATAATTTCCTTTTAGTTTGCTGGGTATGAATGCAGGTTAGTAATGTCGAATAATATGGCGTTCTGACTGATTTTGCCGAAGTGTTGCTTTACTTTTCACCAGTGTCCCTCGTCATTAGTCAAAGCCTTTTACGACTTCAGAGATACTTGAAATGTAGATACTTAAGTAAAGAATCATGGTTTCATGTAAGACAACCGCGTACCATGCACAGAACGAAAATGTTTGACCTAAGCTGGACTTAAACCGTGGAATTTCCGTCGTTGTCATTAGCGCAGAGTGTTATCTATCACTGCTATCAGCGTTCCATAGTTAAACACATAAACGCTGAAGAAAATCAGTTTACAAAGTACAAAACAAAACAAGATACAGAGACGTTTTGTACAAATAGTCTTTACTATGCAAATTATACAGTATAAACGAAAGGGAAAATATGATCCTTTACAACATACATCACAAACATAGTCTGACAATAAATCACCAACTCTCATACAATTAAAATATGTCACTAAAACGAAATGAAGGTAAAACAAGTCAGTTATAACAGCCTTTTTTGGCCGAAACAGCGTTATATTATGTAGTGTGCTCTGTAAACTCATTATTTCTTTGTTAGTATTTATCTTTGAGTACATAATTGTCATGCAATCTTCTCATGATGCCCGGTTATGGTTAGAAAAGTGGCATCACTAACTTTTATCTCGTTTATTTCTGAATCAGATGCAGGCTTTGAATTTTACTTCAATGTTCTCACTAACGAGACAGACTGTAGATCGATGTTCGAGAATACAACTTTCACTACTTTGCAATGTAAGGCATATATAGTTAGTCATGTGATCTTGTAAGTACATATATAGTTAGTCATGTGATCTTGTAAGTACAGATAGTTAATCATGTGATCTTGTAAGTACTTATAGTTAGTCGTGTGATCTTGTTAGTACATATAGTTAGTTTGTCATGTGACAGTGCAATCATGTAATCTTGATATATGGGTTGGAATGTTTATTTATGTTTTCGTCTTGAGAATCTACCACACAACGTTTGGTCTTGTGTAGCAACCTCTCATGCATCTGTGTTTTTACTGAAGGTTTCTGGTGAGGTCTTGAGCGTATCTCTGAAGAGATTGTCTTAATCACAATGAGAGCGTTTGCTTGTCGCATTTTACCAAGTAGCAGTCTTTTGTGGCAGCCAGTGGTCTGGAATGCAAACAACATGACATGATCAGCTGGCCTAGGTTTACAACAAGTTAATGTATATACTGGAAACACCCATTCTGTCATGGACTACAGTATCTCAGATTTTATATTGTCATCTGACGTTCATCATTCTTCTTAAGCAATGTGTATAAGTAGTTTAGTTTCTTCCAATGTTGGAGCTTTCATGTCAAACCATTTCAAGTCTCGATTCGAGATTTATTTGAAACGAATGCAATGTCGTCATACAGTTTTCTTGTCAGAAGCAGTTTTCCATACATATGGAACCTCTCGTCCTTCAACCTGTACACGTGATCAAGCCATACTAAACTGGTTACTGTTTCCCTAGTTAGTGATCGTCTTCTTCCTTTCTTCTTTTATTTTATTCTATTTTCTCTTACAGCGTCAGGATGAAAATATATTTCTAGAAGTGGTTTTTGTGTGCGCTTCATAAATAGTGTCTGTCACTGCCTCTGTTATTTCTAGAATCCGCTTTTTGCGTGGACTACATTTTGCTTCATATTCACTATACCAGTGCTCATTGCTCTTTGAGGTGCATTGCTCTTTGAGGTGCATTGCTCTTTGAGGCGCATTGCTCTTTGAGGCGCATTGCTCATTGAGGCGCACGTCGGTTGGAACAGCATGTGTCCGAACCATTTAATTTGTTTGTTTCTATAAATCTCTTCTTATCCTGACGCTGTGAGGCAAAACAAGATTTAGAGAGAAGAGGAAAGACAGCTGTTTTATGTTATTATCTTCTTGTTTTCAGTTTTATGTCGTTTTCAGATTCTAATTAAAGTTCTGGTCTATGTTATTACTTTCTTGTTTTCAGTTTTATGTCGTTTTCAGATTCTAATTAAAGTTCTGGTCTATGTTATTACTTTCTTGTTTTCAGTTTTATGTCGTTTTCAGATTCTAATTAAAGTTCTGGTCTATGTTATTACTTTCTTGTTTTCAGTTTTATGTCGTTTTCAGATTCTAATTAAAGTTCTGGTCTATGATTTTCTTAAGTAATCTCAATCTCATCTTGCTAAATATTAGATTTATTTTGAAAAAATATATATCTATTTTTGTTCTTAATATGTGTTCGGTGATTTCTTGTCAAACTGAGTTCATAGTTCATATGTACGGTTCCAACTTCACTGCAACAGGTCACCCCATAATGGCTCCGTTTCTGTGCCAACGAAAATCACTCGAAATGCTAACAACTGTCTCATGTGAACTAATTCCAGACTGAAAGCAGCCGTACCTACAAAAAGCAACCTGCACCGCATAAATGCATATGCGTCAGTAGAGACCAACACAAAACTGTTCATCTCTTGACTAATGTGGTGTGAAATGGAATGAAAAAAAAAGAAAAAAAATGAAAATAAACGTGGTGCGTTTTCCATTTGTTCAAAATTGATATTCAGGGAAATATGGTTTGAAAGTGAAGAGTTTGCAAAATATGTGTGATTGCAATCTTTAGTAAAAATCCAGAAACATTTAAAGAAGTATAAATATGTATTCTATATATCTACTTGCAGTTTCAATTTTTGGTTTGGTGTAGGGGAAGAAGGAAGGGATTCAGAAATAGTAAACAGTATTGCAATAAAACATTCTTCAAGAAATAAAACAAAAAAATTAGAAAATTAATATGACAGCCTCAAGTAATTATAGAATGTTGCTGGTATGCAATTTCATGATATCTTGAAATTGTTTACGTAAATATTGAAAAAAAAAATTATATTAAAAAAATTGTTCATTAAAATCGAAATTTATGCTGATCATATGTGGTAAATTATTTTCTACATTTCTCATTTTCAACAGATACATGTAATAATATATTTGTACAATATCAGCTTAGATTAAAATTTGATTTCTTCTTTTAATTGTTTTTCTAAATGGACATTATATTTTAATGTTTTAACTGTATTTTAAATTTGTTTCTTCTTTCAGTTTTTCATTTTATTTTTATTTGAAAAGTTATTCTCTACAGCTTCCACTCTGTTTATTTCTTCTTTACAAGATACACACACTCATATCCACACATACACACAGACATGTATCTGTATAGACATATTCACATACACACGTATACATTCAGGTAGACAAATATGTACACAGATTTAGATACACAAACATATTAAAAAACATATATGCACACAAATACAAATAAACAATTCACACGTAAACTCACATACATATATATGTGCATATACATTCACTTTCAAAACACACAATACACATATACACAGACACACATCATACATTTTGTATATCAGCCTGTATGTATACATGTTGGAGAAATTGTTTTCTTTTTGTTTCATGAATACTTAAAAAAAACCCCCAACTAATTGCAAGATTGAATAATTCACAGATTGATTGTTCTTATAGTTGGAACATTAACAGTTCTTGGTACAACAATCGATCTTGCATATATCCAGTTTCTACACAGACCAAAGAAGTCAATGGACATTCTTAAAGAACAAACAGAGAGCCAGGATAAGTCAGATCAAATTGGCAATGATCAATTTGCAAGACAGAACAAGTCATCACAAAGTCTGAAAAATGAAACAGCGAGTCAGAAAAAGTTAACTCAAAGGTGAAATGACTAAAAATGAATTTCTTAGAAATCTGCATCCTTTAAGAATTTCATAATAACAGTCCTTAGAAAAAAGATCATTGTGAAAGAAATACCAAACAATAATTCCTCAGAAATCAGCTTACGCTACGAATGATCAAACAATAATTTCTCAGAAATCAGCTTACGCTACGAATGATCAAACAATAATTTCTCAGAAATCAGCTACTACGAATGATCAAACAATAATTCCTCAGAAATCAGCTTACGCTACGAATGACCAAACAATAATTCCTCAGAAATCAGCTTACGCTACGAATGACCAAACAATAATTCCTCAGAAATCAGCTCACGCTAAGAATGACCAAATAATAATTCCTCAGAAATCAGCTTACACTAAGAATGACCAAAAATAAATTCCTCAGAAATTAGCTTACGCTAAGAATGGCCAAAAATAGTTTTGTTAGAAATCAGTTCACTTTGAGAATGACCAAACATCAAATATTTACCTTAAGATTCCTGTCCGGCCTGTAAGCCACCAGAGACAATTTTGAAAAAACTAAACCTGTATCTGGATCAGACTTGAGAATGTAAGCGTTGTGACAAGTCATATATAGGCGAAACTGGCAAAATGTTTCGTGACCGTTTCGACCAACATTTTCGTGATAAATGCAACACTCTGTAACCCTGTAGCCAATAATTTCAATGGACTGATCATTTAGGAGCTCACAATATCGAGGTCACATCCATCCGATTGTGTTCCTCTTATGATCCTTGTGGATTTGTTCTAGAAAACCGTTTAATAACTTTATATTGTACCATATGACCTCATGTATTTAATGCACTACATTGATATGCTTCTTACTACTGTCTCTTCTCACAGTCCGTAATATATGTGTATTTGTTAAATGTGTGTATGTTATGTATATATTTGACTAGTTTTTTCAATGATTGAATAGTTTTGGTGTTTTTTAATCACACATTGTCAGCTTATGGCCTTATGGATTTATTGTCGACTGTTCTGCTGTTTAGAAAGTCTGAATTTCTTCTCTTCTTTTGTATCCGTTGCTTGATAAATACCTTTTTGTGGAAACGTTGATGTATTTTGTTTTTGTACTTTGTAAAATGACATTACTTTGTTTTACGTGTTTCGTGTTTCGCTGCTGTAAAATATGAGAATAGGAATTAAAAACTAATCTGATACAAGAATCACAATCTTGACAATGACCAATCAGATATTCATCATACTTCAGAATAACCCAATAGATGTGATGAATAGGTGTGATCTGTATTGCAAAATTTTCAAGTAGCTCACCTGTTCAACTTTGTGTCTATTGGATCCCTATGTATACAACCTTGTGGTTGGAAGTATGCCAGAATAGTAGTGACTAGAACACAGGATAGAGAAATAATATTTATTTCTCACAATTGACACTCATAGTAAAGACGTAGTGACACTGGATGGAATGGTACCCTTGCCTTGAATGTGTGTAACCATGACTACAGTATATCAGACTCTGTATAACCAGTAGACAATCTGGTCGGAGGGAAAGAGCACAACTAAGGAAACTCTGAGTGTGTGATCAAAGCTATTTTCTTTGTTTTCATATTAATGTAAATTGTATATCCATTTTGAAAGATTATGACTTAGAAGAGTAGAAAAGAGTTAGTTTACAGAAAAATATCCAAGCGTTGCCATGTAAACTATACAAAGCATACTAACAAATGTAAAATCTAAGATCTGAATCTAATGAATGTAAATAAATTCTGTTTCACTCTAATGTGAGCAATTGTAATATATAACATATTACGTGCTTTTAGAATATATTAAATATTACATTTTATACATTTTTGGTAAAATGCTTAAAATTCGTAAAAAGAGCTGGTTTTTTGGGAGAAAAAATAAAAATAATTCATATAAAATGTTTTCCTTGGCTCTGTATCACAATCTGCACAGACAGCTCGATCATCCCATACTGATTGAGTATTTCAGTTCTGATGCTATCTAGGGTTAGTTGATTAAAAATGCTTAATTTAAGTACAAGTCATGTAATAATTGATAAAGAAAGTTAGAGAAAGTTGTACTGTTGCGTGCACCAATTACGTTCTTTTTAAATTGGTGTTTCTGTATAAAGTAAAATAATTCTCTTTTTCTTTCTTGTCAACTCGAAATTTTTGTCTCTTGTTTATATGATTATCAGTTTTCACTTACCAATTGTCTTTCTTCCAGGTATCTTTGTGAAAGTTTTGCTATCATTCTCTGCTTACACAAATGGGCGGAGACTGTTCTCCACGTCACAGGTTCCTGGATCATTCAGTGTCATCCTGGATTCGATTTCTACGATGTCTTGATTGTAGTTGGACACATATTTTCTCTTGTCTATTTTACTCTATAGTATTTATTACCAATATATGTAATATGTATATGCATTTAAATATAAGTGTTACTGAAGAGTCCGCTATATATCAGGAACAGAAAAGAGAACAAATAAATCTATTCATAAAGTACTAAAACTCAAAGAAAACTGGATGATGCTACAAGTAAGAATGATACAATTTAAGTATTTTGAACATATACAAAGATACAAAGTGTTGGAGAAGTCCATTATGGAAGGAGATATCCTGCAGAGGAGAAAAGGAAGACTAGGATAAGGTGGATTCATGATGTAAACTGATGATTTAAACTTGCTGCCTTCAATAGCTCGTCATCTATCGTATGAGGAGAAGAATTTCTGAGGCTGATAGGATGGCAAGTTTCTCTCAGGACCAGCTTTTAATCATATTGAGTTGTATATTATCTATATACAATAATATGAGCGTAAGACATATCAATGTATTGTATAAGCGTTTACTTATTGACCTGAGAATAGAGATTGTAGGTTCATTCCTACATTTGATGTTCCCACTAGAGGACATGAATTGATACTCCTAACCTCCTGAACACTAAGCCTAGAAATGTAAAGTGACAGCCACTTCATACCCTAAGGTCTGAAAATCTACGAAAATGTTATTTTATATAATAATGTAAGTAAATAAAGCAACATATGTTTTCCATGTGATATAGTGACAACTACAGTGTTAGATTGATATTTTTGTGTTCGATTAACCGCATCTGATGGGGAAATGTGATCAAAATCATCTCAGATGTCTGAATTTTTGATTGTTTCTCTGTCATCCAACTAAGACTGTGTTAATCTGAGAATCATTAGCTGTCGGACAAGTCCAGTTCAAACTGCAACTCCGAGACCACTCGTCTAAAAAGCAAGTGCTCTAACTACTGCGCCGAAACTGTTCTCGTACGATAATTTTACATGGGACGACCTTATTGCCTTGGAGATTAAAGAATTCAATAACTGCAGAACACAACTCATGAACAGGAAGTAAATATTCAATCCCATCCAACATACTTGTTGACATTGTAGACCATATGTTCCACAGTGGACGTTGAAGCTTTCTGGGGTAAGCGATAGTGGGTTCAGAATAGGATAGTGGGTTCAGTCACACAGACAATGTATAATGAGTACAAAGCAAGAGGAAGACCATGCAAAGATGGAGCGACGGCATCAAGAACAGCCTTACGAAAATGAATATCAGCTTACAAAGTGCCTTAAAACAAGCACACACAAGATCACTACGTGTCTCCCCCTCTCCACCTCAACACTTCTATAAAGAAGTAAATGGAGGAAGAGAAGAAGAAGAAATGATTAAAAATAAATTATTTGTGATTTCATGATTATCTGTGTTCAGAGAAGCATATATTAATAACTACTTTAAATAATACTGTATCATTAGTTGCTATTTATGTCGAAAATGGGTGTGGGAGCGTTAAAAAATGTGTGTCTTGCAAAGTGGGCAGGCCCAAAATGTGTGGAATCTATGTTGAAGACGTACAAAACTTCTTCATTAAAGTTCTAGCAGTGCTTCTAAATTAATATCACGCACTCGTAAAGGCGAGTTCTAACAACTGGAGAAGACCACACCAAACTTGAACTTAAGACAGGTTCTAACAACTGGAGAACCGACCACACCCAAACTCGAAACTTAAGACAGGTTCTAACAACTGGAGAACCGACCACACCCAAACTTGAAACTTAAGACAGGTTCTAACAACTGGAGAACCGACCACACCCAAACTTGAAACTTAAGACAGGTTCTAACAACTGGAGAACCGACCACACCCAAACTATTAACTTTTGTTTGTCC
>JADZMA010002302.1:0-12550 GCA_020796225.1 Arion vulgaris
CAGAAGGGTCCTCAAAGTCATTTTGAAGATGGTAAATTTGTTCATGAATTTTGGCTAGAGCAGCCTTCTTTACATTCTATTTTTATTGATTTTCAACTGCCAACGGTTATTTTACATGCTCAACTTGAAAACCGCATCCATGTTGTATCGTCCATCTCTGATATGACTAGGAACTCAATCTTATCTACATTGTGGTTAGATATCTATGGTTAGATATGGAAAAATATTCAACCTCTCCATGCGGGGAATGCACCAAGTTCCTTTGTACCCTCAATGTGTCATCATTTCAAATACCTTAATGTATACTTTGACTTGTGTGTGCACTGTTTTTAATTTGATATTCTGTTATTTAATGAATACTTGTTTATTTAATTTGTTGCCACGTGGCTCTTGTACATTATCTTCTATGTGATTCCATATAATTTACATATTTGTTCCTCAACTTTACCTTTTGTTGTTTAATTTCTACTAATTAAAACAGCTATTTTAATTAATTCTACTAATTAAAACAGCTTGTTGGTACCACACATCATGTTCTTCTGTTGTATACATCTTCAGCATACTTTTATGTATTTATTCTGCATTTATTGTATTTGTTTCAAATTTTCTACTCACCATCACAAGTTTACTGTATGTTCACCTCTTATATAAGGGCTCATGTTTAAATACAGTACTGAACAAGTTGATATGAAATAAGAGTAGTAGTGACAAATGTAGCAACTTATATATTTTTGGTGAACTACTATTCTATGAATATACTATGTACAACAGCATAGTCATTGTTTCAGCTTGTGTGGATGATTCCCACAGACATCGATTTCAATGTTGCATGGGACACAACCATGTGCTTGAATACATCAACTGGTGTTGAATCGACGTCTCATGGCTAAGGCTTTCAAGGTGCATTATCACCTCCTCAACAGCAGCAGATCAAGAAAGAACTAGACAAGGACAGTAAATTGGTTTACAATATTGGCCTTTCACCAGCTAAGGTTAGATATTTGCTATTTAACTTTATTCATTACCTTTTAGTTTATATTTATCCTGTTTCAAATAAACTTTGTTTCACTTCAGATAAGTACTTGGACATTCACTTGTTACTTTATCTTACTTCGGATAAGTACTTGATCATTCTCACAGTATTCTGCGTTAATTTTTGTTTTGATTCTCTGTGTATTGTATATTTTTGTTCATCTAGCTGCAATTATGAAGTGTGTGACCCTTAATTTACACAAAAACTAATACATGACTTTTAATATAAAGATAACAGTGATAAAAGAAAACAATGAATATCAAAGGGTAAAATAATTATTTGTGTAAAAAAATTCACAATTGTAAAACATCTGGTAATAGTTGTTTCTATTCTATAAATGTCTCTTATCTTTAGCTGCCAGATCTGGTAGAGAACAATCCACTAGTTGCAATTGAAGTTTTACTCAAGCTAATGAACTCGACACAGATAACTGAGTAAGTACAATATGGATTGTCTAAACTTGTTTCTATGTCTAAATGCAATACTTTGTCTATCAATATATGTGTTCATTGATTGACAGATTATTCTGCATTGTTAGATTTGGTATGTAACCACTGAAATTCTCAACCTTGATGGCATGAAATTTCCAAATATTCTGGTAACCCAATGAGTTATCTACCTTGTCAAATAGTTAGTTAAACCCCCTTAATATTGTGATACAAAGAAAGTTGCATCTAAGCTGAAGTTGATGTTACAGATTAGACAGCCATTACTGGTTTTCACAGACCCTTATATAGTCTTCATTTTGGAACACCATCTGCAGGCTTGTTTTCTGCCAAACATCAAAGTAGGTTGATGGTTAGTATGGATTGAGTTTGTTAAGTCTTGTAGCTTCTGGGTGTTGTCTTGCCTTTTAAAGCCTTCTTGTTTGTATGGACACAAGGGGCCTCATACAATCAAAACAAAAGTTCAGATAAAGCCCAACCTTCAAATTGCATTATGTCCATCTTGTCCTCAGGGAATGAGTTATAAATTATTGAAGTTACAGTCACATCATGCCCTGTAGTCTGCAAAGGCTATGGGACATTCTCTTGTCAATGGAATTTTCTATTCAATGGCAAGACAGATAGCTGAACATATATGAAGATAACTGATGTATACATATGACATATCTTTTGTTAAAAATAGAAGAAAATATCACAGCTAAGCACTAATTTTCACAGTAAAAATATAATACATTCTTGTTTGTCATTTTACACTTGTAATAAATTAATTGTTTTATTGTACACTTGTTTGTTGCTAGCTATTTTCAAGTTTTAGTGAACATGGAGATGTCGCTTCATTCAATGGAGGTTGTCAACAGACTTACAACAGTAAGCATACACATTTTATTGTCTTTCATTAGTCATACCAAATCTAGGTATACTTTTGCTTAGTTTCCTTGAACATACAGAAATCAGAGTCTTGAAACAACTTTCTGTTGTTTCATTTATGTTTTTATGTGCTTTAAAATTAACAAATTATTATGATGAAAGGATAATTAAATAATTCACAAAATAATCAACCGTAAAAATTCTAGCATTGAAGTCAATATTGTTTTAATTTACTATGTACTTATTGGTATCTGGTTCACAGTCAATATTGTGATGAGATGAATTAGTTTAGTTATTAGACATCTGTGAACATCTGTTTAATGTAACAAAAAGATGGAATTATAGTAATTTAATCTATAACAATGAAAATCATGGCATATCTTTTACAGGACTTAGCCGTCAACAACAGTAAGCGAGTAGTCGATTTTCTAGGCACCGCTTATCGTTCAGTAGTTTGCCATTGCTTTCTGACGGTGATGTCTATTTTAATTGTTGTAAAAATCCAAGGAACTAATTTGCTTCCAAACTTGCCCGCCGTGGAGTTTGACCCAGTCGCTTGGATTGTGATCGAGCTCACTCCCGCTTAAGCTACAGATGCTACATCCATCTCAATACATCTTCAAAATAAGTAAAGTGTTGCTAAGACAATTCCATCGATTTTAATATGTCTGAATTCTGATAACATTTCTGAAAGATGTAAAGAACAGTTTAGGCAAGAAAAATTAAAAATTTCCCAGAAAATGATAGACATTTTATGCAACAAGAGACATTTTATGCAACAAGTTGTTGGAAGTTGGAAATATTGTTCTTCATTGCTACATAAAGCCAGTATTAATACGTCTCTACCATTAATTATACAGATAGCAAAATCTCAATATACCTCCGAGATGTGATTTATTTATGTATTCTGAGAATCCCGTAGACTTCTAAAATTACTCATGCTGATGTACTAAAAGAGGTTAATGCACACAGAAAACTCATTATCACCATAAGAAAGCGGCAGTAATAATTTTTTTTCTGGCATGTAATGAGAGAAGAAGGTTTAGAACACATATTGACAATCAACAAAATCAATGGGAAACCAGAGAAGATTCTGGACATCCTAGTTTCATGACATGAAAGAGTTAACATCTGAACTGAGATTACTTACTTCCAGTAGTCACTAACTTGCGATAAACTGATAAAGACTGGGATCAGAGAAATCACCTTCATGGGTAATGAATGGATAGATTGGCTACCACAGCTATGATATCAGAGGTCACTGACATGACATTCTGAATGCATTGAGAAAGTCTGTCTGAACAAAAGAATTTGAGATTAGAGGGACCACATTGAGAGAGATGTGTGTCATCATTGATACAGCACGTAAAGAAAAACATACCAAATATGCGAAAATATTGATTAAACATCAAACTAACGGGCTGGTGGATTTGTTGGGGCAGGGACCTTAGCACCTATAGATATGTCCTGTAAGTGAGTCGCACAGCGTTACACCCCTTTCTGTGCAAGTGAAGAACGAATATAATATTCCATGACTTTTCATATTTTGATTTATCACACATGAAACATTTAATGACACTTGTCACTTGTGACTGTTTATGAGCAATTATTTCTGAATGTTTTCAGCAAGTAGAACTTCCATCAGAGTTTATTCACTTATACATATCTAACTGTATAACCACTTGTGAGACCATCAAAGATCGTTACTTCCAGAACAGACTGGTTCGCCTTACTTGTGTATTCCTTCAGTCTCTTATTCGAAACAGAACTATAGATGTGAAGGTATGTAGTGAGTTAGTTTTCTATACAGTCTGTATGAAATACCATAACATTTGATCATATGTTTGTATTTTTGAGTCCAGTAGTTTATATTTGATAGTAAAGTTCAGATAATTAGTCTCCATGACTTTTCAACAACTTAACAAACAAAATTGATGACAAATAAAATACTCTTTAATATCCGTGCAACATTGATTGTAGTAACCTTATGCAGCATCACCTTATATTAGACAAGCAGATTGTAATGATATGTTTGATTAGTTTAAAAAAAATATAATTCAATAGAAAATTGTGATCTAGCAGGCTTGTTCACTTGTGTACTGGAAGATTCTTCCTTTGCCATGTTGTCTACTCTTTTATTCCCTGAAGTCCACTGTAAGGTTACATTGAAAGAAGGAAAACAAATGGTTGATAGCATATGCCAGGGATTATATATTACAGGTTTTAATTTGGTTTGGTTCTATCAAAACCTGTAGTACAGATTTTGAATCAGTTTTATCATGATCTCTTCGTATCAATGTATCAGAAGAACTTGGGTCAACACTACACTGACAACAAATGATAGAAGGAAACTAGTCACAACAGAGATGAAGTGTCTACGCAGAATTCTGGGTGCAACAAGAAGAGACCAGTTGAGAAATGAAGACATCAGGAAAAAGTGGGTACAACATCAGTACTAGACCTCAACAAGAAACAACAAATTAAATGGTTCAGCACGTAAGCAGATTACCAACAGACAGTACACCTTAAAGAGCAATGCTGCTCTGATACAATGGGTACAAAGCAATAGGTCGAGCCAGCAAGAGATGGACCTCAGAGATAACAGAGCGCGAAAGACACTATCTACAAAGCACATACAAGGGCCCATTTTAGAAATCTCTTCTTGACCTGACGCTGTGAGGCAACCAGGATTCGAGAAAGAAAGAAAGAAAAAAGAGAAAGAAGAACTTGGTAACTTTTCTCTATCTTACATAGTCAAGATATCTTAATAGTTTTCCCAAGTACTTTTCTCTAAGTTGAAGCTTTATCTTTCAGTTTGTAAACATGTTTAGACATATTCAGAGATAAGAGACACATTATAAATTACTTTTAATACTTTTTGTATTTAAACAATGTCTCATTTAATAGCCATTAAATATTTTCTAAAGGAATAGCTCATTTTGAGAGATGCATTGGATTAAACATTTATAAAGACACTCATACAAATTAAATTTTAACATCTACAAGGTTCTAAATGTGAATGATTGACTTCATTGCATCAGGTTTTCCCATGTGGCTTTATCCCTGTTGATATATATGACATGTCCCATCTGTCAAGAGGGTTGCACAAACTTCTTACCTCCAGAAAATCAATTTGATTGATTGATCAATTGATTGAACTCTCAATCTTCAGAATGACAGACAAACGTCTTTGCCATAGAGACCCTGAAATTGTAACATTCTATTAGTTAATTAATTATGTCATGTTAAATAACAGAATTAGAATTCCCTATTACTTTCAAGTAGAAAACTTGTTTAAAATAATTCATTTTTTTTTCTGGGCAGTTGGGCAAAAATAATTAATAAATTTATATAACTAGATATGATTAATTGATAACTTCTTTTTGAACAAGACCATTCTTTCTTTTATATATTTGCACAATTTAATTGCTCCTTTTTTTTTTTTAAAGGATATTTTCATTGAAGTTCAAGCTTTCTGCATTGAGTTCAGTCGAATACGTGAGGCAGCAGCACTCTTTCGTCTTCTGAAATCTTTGGACAGTGACAAGGAACCAGCAAGCACTGGCAGATAGTTTTAATACTTTATATTAAAATTTGTTCAAATACAGCCATGTCTTCTTTCAGAGGTGCAATAATTGAAGTTTACACAATGGTCTGTGTTGATGATTCTTGTTTGGGGAGAAGGGATTGGTGATAAAGTATACTAGCCTTTTTTTTATCATCTAAGGACCACCAAGATTGTGTCTTAGACCATCACCAAGCTTCCTTCATCAAAGGCGGGTAATCAACCTACCATGCTATGATTATGGACTTGTCTAAATCTGCACAATATGGTTACCAGTCTTGGTTACTTCCTGTTTGGGTATTAATTATTGCACATTCTGTTGTTATTTGCTCACTGACACTGTGGTCTAATGTCATGGTGATGAAAGATTCATGCCCATCACAAGTTAATTGCTAGATATGCACCAAGCTTGAATAATATGAAGTTCAAGATTGCCTTTGCTACTGAGCTTTAAATGCATGGCACTTTAACACTGAAGAAATTAATTCCAAACCAGTTCATTGAAATTATATGCTCAAACTTTGTTTTGAATATCTTAATCTAATGACTAGGAAATTTTGTGACTAGAATATGGCAGTAACAGAGTCAGGACATTTATACATAGTAAGGCATACGGTTATCCACTGCACAAGAATACTAATGATGTTTAGGGCATGAGAATCAAGCGTGGTATGTCGTGGATGGCTCAGGCTGAGAGAACAATTAGCCAGGTGACCACAATTAGCAGCTACAAAAGTGGAAGAATGAATCCCAACAGATGTTAGTATGGCCAACTACCGCAATGTTATCATTACTCTTGGAAGAGAATGTAGAGATTTGGGCAACATGAAGGCTGAACTCGCAATTATGCAGCTGATAAAAGATAAAGCAAGTGATGGTGATGATGTTGTTTATACTGATGGATCTGTGTATCATGGTGAGAAGTCTGGCTGGGGTTTCTTGGCTAGTATGCATGATGGGGTCATTGCAGAGCATACAGGACAACTACTTCCAGTATAAGGATAGAGGTTGAGGCTGTTACTGCTGCCCTCTATTGACTCTGTGGGACTCTTAATGGTTTCGGAGTTGTTGTTTCTAACTCTCAGTCAATGCTTCAGAAGACCCAGAATGGCAGGTTGCGGTACAATTGGATGTCATGTATAGAGGTTTACAACCCCCAGAGACTCAAGTGGATCTACAGTCATCCGAGTGTTCACAGCAATGTTAGAGCGAACATGCTTGTATCGATTGTTGGGGAGTTTAGGATGGAAAAGGGGGATGTTCTTTGGTCTCTCTGCGATCTACTGTGGAAGGAAAATTGTGATATATTCTTTACAAGACGTCGCCATCAAGCGCAGTAAATGAGTTGTTAATTTTCTACGTACCGCTTATACATTCAAATTTGCCATTGCTTTCTGAACAGTGAGGTCTATTTTTACTGTTCGTAAAACCCACGTAACAAATTTGCTTCCAAACTGCTCGCCAAAGAGTTTGAACCAGGTACTATTGGGTTGTGATCAAGCTCACTACTGCCAATTCACAGACACCCACACTTTTGGATGAGGACACTAAAATTGAGATTAAATCAATCCAGTGATTTAAGGGGTTTAGAATCACACTTTGTGCAAGTAGAGCTGGATGCTTGAGGGGCAGAGAGAGAAGTGTATTTAACCAGCGAGCCACAGAAACCATCAGCATGCATACCCTTCAACATCTGTTGGGGGAGACTGGGCACCTATGGGTCTGCCCACAGAGCTGTGAAGTCAATTAATATAACCAAGGGTTATAAGTTAGTGTTTGCTGCTAAAATGTGGTTTAGTATTTTTGTATGTCTGTTGTAAACAACCCATATGGATCACATGGCTTCTGATTGGGGAAGACAGCATAGATTCGCTTCACGCCGCCGCACTATGTCATGAGGAGGGTCTCAATGGCGAATTGGTTACGTCATTTGCCTGTTGTAATGAAGGTTGTGGGCTCGAATCTGGACTGACAAGTGCAATTTTTTCATGAAATCCCTTGGATTGTTGCTGGAGCTACGGAGTTTGTGCTTTTTGCAATGCCCTCTGCAAATGGCATACTATCTCTGCCAACAGGGACACAGCCATATGGGGAAATCCAGTGCAAGGAAATCAATTCTTCGCCTTTGGACACTATGTCATGAAAGGATGGTATAAGGAGCTAGTAGCCTTATTGTGTAAAACAGATTGCTATGTAATACAGCTTAATGTGAACACATAAATGTTTGGGAAGTAAGAAAGCTACATTTATTGAAATAAAATAACATTAGGTTTTGTTTTTGATAACGGTCTTTGTCATTTGTTAAAGATTTTTGCTTGTTCCATATTTTGCATTCATTAAACAGTTCTCACAACATCAATGTTGCGTTTGAAAGTCCTTATACAGCACATGCTCAAATATTTCCCTGCTCAAATGTTTTGTAATTCATGAAAAATAAATAGATTGTGACACATGACAGTTGTCCAAAAAGAGTGGTTTTCACTTCATTAGTAACAAATGTCCCAGGCAAGTGATGATGAAATAGCAAAACATGAAATGTGGTAGATGCAGTCTATAAAGAGGTTTAAACACGAAGGATGGACGTTATTGTTGCACGGATTTACCCAAATGGTAGGTCCTTCCCGCAGAAATGCACACCACCTGCCGAGAAGTATGAAATCTGTAGCGTCTGCAGAAAAAATACACTTGTGAACTGAATGGTGCAGCCCAGATTTGAACCCACAGCCTTCTAAGCGCATGGCAAACGGCTTAGCCACAGAGTTTACGCCTTGTGTTGCTGGGGCTCAAGGGAAAAGAACAGTAATACTGCGACCTGCGCTGCATGTTGTAGAGCGACGGAGTTAGGGGCCTGGAAACTACCCTAGTAAATAAAATGCAGTAGAAATCGAATGGTCTGGCCTCTTGGGTGCACAACATACAATCGCTCTTAAGCTCAGATCACATACAAATGACGAAGAGTGGTTTAACAAGCGTCCGCTTTGGAGCATTAAAGAAGAAGACAGAGCGCTTAGACCTGAATTTGATGATGGATGATAACATATACATCGGTGTTCTCCAACTCTTGAATATATTGTGGTGCATCTGACTAATGACTGTGAAGGTGCTGGCACCATGTGACAAATGCAATAATAATACTACTAATAATTTTTTCAAAATGTTAATAGTAAAATGAATAAAAAATAATAACAGATGAAAACTTACTTCTGACTGCAAGTTAAATATTAAAATTATTATGCTTATGAAAAACAATCTTTTTAAGAAACAAATTGTTTTTCATGAAATTCTGATTAACGTCAAAGCTAGAGGAATAAAATAGGATGCCAGGGATGTATCACACTGGCGCCATGTGGATAGTGCTAATATAGATGATGACAGCTAGTCACCATTCTGTTTGCCAGTGTTACCTATGTAAGTCATATCATAATATATTCAGATCTTGACATTGATAACAATTGCTGGATTTGGATATAAAACCATTCTCTGGGAAACACATAATAACATTATTTGTCGACTGACGGACTAGGACTGATGGTGCCAAAGTGACTGACTTTTAGGGAACTTCAAACCATGAGATCCTTAACATTGTTGTCCGATCTATAAAAGAGATTCGGACTACTCTTGTCATCCTTTTGATCGGTTCAACCAGTGGATACTTATGCTAAAGTTGGCACAGTATAGACCTAAGGTGGACATCTGTTTTTATACCAGGGCGAACATTTGAGGATTCAGAGAGCTAGATGCTATCACATTTAAATCCTATACATTTGTGCAAGTTAATATAATGTAGAAATATTACTGAAGGAAAGTAGAGAACAGGAAAGATAGTGAAGGATGATGCAAAACAGTAAATGAGTAGCTTACACATGTTATGGAAAGATTGTGCTTGTGAGCTTCTCGCACAAGCTTGTTGAAATATGTTGGTGTTTGGCTAACTACAAAGTATTCATCAAGTTTATTAACACTGGGTTATTACGATACAGAATAAAGAAATAATCTGCAGACCTGGAGCTACCACATTCTTTGTCCACTTTACGTTTCTTGTTTGCTATTGCACAACTTGGAAGAAATGATTACTAATGTTCAACATCTTACTTATGTACGTACCATCCACTTACCACTATTCCTTCTTTTGCACAGACAAAGCAACTTCGACAAAACAGAAGTAATGACATTCGCGAGAGAGGAAAACACTACCAACATCTACATCGATAATCATCTACTAAATCAAGCAAAAGATTTCACATACCTGGGAGCATTTTTTCAGCAAATGGAAGAATAACTAATGAAATTCAACACAGATGCAACAAAGCAAATCAAATGATAGGGCAAATGGCGCCAATTTTAAGATGCAAACACGTCACCATGAACACAAAAAGAGCAATGTTCAACACAATCTTTCTCCACACATTATGTTACCAGTGCCAAACCTGGACGCTGACAACAAACGATAGAAGAAAACTAGTCACAACAGAGATGAAGTGTCTACGCAGAATGCTGGGTGTAACAAGAAGAGATCGGTTGAGAAATGAAGACATCAGGAAAAAGTGGGTACAACATCAGTACTGAACTTCATCAGGAAACAACAAATTAAATGGTTCGGTCACGTAAGCAGATTACCATCAGACAGTGCACCCCAAAGAGCAATGCTGCTCCGATACAATGGGTACAAAGCAAAAGGCCGGCCACGCAAAGATGGACCTCAGAGATAACAGAGGCGACGAAAGAGACTATCTACGAAGCGCATACTAGGGCCCGTTTTAGAAATCTCTTCCTGACCTGACGCTGTGAGGCATACAGGATTCGAGAAGAAGAAGAAGAAGAAAGCAACTTCATTCTTTTGATTTTTTAAAGAGATTTGACCACCATCGAGAATGCAGCTGTCTCCTTAGTTTTTCATTATCAGTGACTCCGACTGACGCTGTCTTTGTAGCATCTAAGTTCGTTCGCAACCACCATCCCTTCCCTCTCCCCAACGTGTTTTGCAGAGCATTGTTTTACTTGTACGATCAGAGATTTGAAGAAACTATTTTTTAAAGGGCAATGTTTAATAGCGCATTATTATATATTTTCTAATACTGATTTGAAAGGGGGGAATTTTTATGAGCTCGCTTTTCCTACATTACTTTATTTAGCTCAGAGCTTAAAGACAGACAATAATTTGGTGGGTCGTTCCGACCTCACTGGCTGTAGGTTGTCTATCACAGGTCTAGACTTTGTCAGCTTTTTTATCCTTTTCATTAATGATTCGTCGCTACTATTTGTCTTCCACAGTTCGGGACATAGCATATACCGGTATGTCAGACAGGGAAGTAGACAGAATATATATATATTCGAACTAATACTGCCTTACGGATGTGATTCATGGGCAATGAAAAACAGATCGAAAAATCTCTGAAGGCCACAGAGATATGGTTTTATAGAAGAATGATGAGAATCCCATGGACAGCTAAAATGACTAATGTGGAGGTGTTGAATGAGCGCAAGACACAGAGAAAGCTTATCAATATAATAAAGAGGCAGTCATCATTTTTCAGACATGTGATGAGGAAGGGAGGTTATGAACACATTGTAACAACCGGTAAAATCGAAGGGAGACGAGACAGAGAGAAACAATTTTGGATAGCCTAACTTCATGGCATGAAAGGGTGTCAACATCTGAGACAATAGAAAACAGCAGAGATATGTGGAGATCCATGATAGCCTACGCCAACCGGCATGGTACCTGATGATGATGATGATATATATATATGTGACCCAAAGCGGTTGAGGAAATTCCTAAACATTAACGACCTCAACAAAGTCATCAAGTAACAAACAAACTACTTGGATTAGATCATATCTCATGATGCAAAAACAACTATAAGGATGATTAAAAGAGTGGCTTTCCAGAAAGATGGAAATTGTGAACTTTAGCAAAGACAAATCTAAACAAGTTCTTCTTCTTCAGCGATCTCTGGTCATGCGCTTAATTTACTGGGGACCACAAACTAGGCGGTCAGCTTCAGGTCTGTCAGGTTTCCCCAAAGCTGAGTTTCCAGGTCAACTGGGTGTGGCCATAATTTGCTTCTCCTAAACAAGTTCAAAGATACGTGTCCCAAAATAGATGAAAATGTTCCTAATCCGAAAGATCTCACCCAGTCAGAAAGGTTGCAAAGTGTAAACATGTTCTTTGGCGCAAATCAAACACAAACCCAAACATACGGCAAAATGATCATAAAGAGTGTTTTAAACGATGTAGAAGGAAAGTGTAAGACGAGACAGACTCAAACATTGCCATATGCCGAAAATTTCAGATGTGCGTGCCCTACACGTGTAGGGGCCGATGAACCACAACTTTTAGTCGTTCTTGGTTAAAACGAAACATCACAGAGTGATTAAACTGGTTGATAAAAACAAACAAATGCTGCAAATTTGATGTCACATGTCTTCGTTTTATCGGTTATCTGTCATCCAGTTAAAATTTGGTTTGTGCATTTTATAAAATTTTGTTAGTACGGCTGTTACAGTTTCATTTTAAACAGAAGAAAGCCTTAATATATACACTATTTTCTCTCATCGATGTGAAATCTTAATATAAATTAGTGTAATCAACGAATTTTATCATATTTTTAAAAATGAGATTGGTTCCTGACTTATATT
>JADZMA010002303.1:0-12547 GCA_020796225.1 Arion vulgaris
AAATATTTTGGGGAGATGACGAATGAAATGTATTTTAGGAAATGACAGGAATGAACGTGTATTGTTAGAAATGACAGGAATGAACGTGTATTTTAGGAGATGACAGGAATGAACATGTATTGTTAGAAATGACAGGAATGAACATGTATTGTAGGAGATGACAGGAATGAACGTGTATTGTTAGGAGATGACAGGAATGAACGTGATTGTTAGGGAGATGACAGGAATGAACGTGTATTGTTAGGGAGATGACAGGAATGAACGTGTGTTTTAGGAGATGACAGGAATGGACGTGTATTGTTAGGAGATGACAGGAATGAACATGTATTGTTAGGAGATGACAGGAATGAACATATTGTTAGGAAATGACAGAATGAACGTGTATTGTTAGGAGATGACAGGAATGAACGTGTATTGTTAGGGAGATGACAGGAATGAACATGTATTGTTAGGGAGATGACAGGAATGGACGTGTATTGTTAGGGAGATGACAGGAATGAACATGTATTGTTAGGGAGATGACAGAAATAAACTGTGTATTTTAGGAGATGACAGAGAATGAACATGTATTGTTAGAAATGAAGAATAGAATATGTATTGTTAGGGAGATGAAGGAATGAACGTGTATTGTTAGGAGATGACAGGAATGAACGTGTATTGTTGAGGAGATGACAGGAATGAACTGTATTGTTAGGAGATGACAGGAATGAACGTGTGTTGTTAGGGAGATGACAGGAATGGACGTGTATTGTTAGGGAGATGACAGGAATGAACATGATGTTAGGGAGATGACAGGAATGAACATGTATTGTTAGGAAATGACAGGAATGAACGTGTATTGTTAGGAGATGACAGGAATGAACGTGTATTGTTAGGAGATGACAGGAATGAACATGTATTGTTAGGAGATGACAGGAATGGACGTGTATTGTTAGGAGATGACAGGAATGAACATGTATTGTTAGGAGATGACAGAAATAAACTGTGTATTGTTAGGAGATGACAGGAATGAACATGTATTGTTAGGAGATGACAGAAATAAACGTGTATTGTTAGGAGATGACAGGAATGAACGTGTATTGTTAGGAGATGACAGGAATGAACGTGACATGCTTATTAAGTAAGATTAGAAATTAAAGTGAAATTTAATTAGCCGAGGAATCTTCTTCTTCAGCGATCTCTGGTCATGTGCTTAATTTCTGTGACCACAAACTGGTCGGTCAGCTTCAGGTCTAACAGAAGATAAAAATGAAGTGTTAAGGAGATGAGAAATAAAAGTGAAGTGTTAAGGAGACGAGAAATAAAAGTGAAATGTTAAGGAGACGAGAAATAAAAGTGAAATGTTAAGGAGATGAGAAATAAAAATTATGTGTTTTGGATAAGAGGACAAAAAATGTGGTTTGAGTGAAACAGAAAATGAAAGTGAAGTAGGGAAGTAATAAAAGTGTCATGTTAAGTCAGACAAGATTTACACTTTAATCACATACAATAAAGTGTCATGTTAAGTCAGATAAGATTTACACTTTAATCGCATACAATAAAAGTGTCATGTTAAGTCAGACAAGATTTACACTTTAATCGCATACAATAAAAGTGTCATGTTAAGTCAGACAAGATTTACACTTTAATCGTATACAATAAAAGTGGCATGTTAGTCAGACAAGATTTACACTTTAATCGCATACAATAAAAGTGTCATGTTAAGTCAGACAAGATTTACACTTAATCGCATACAATAAAAGTGTCATGTTAAGTCAGACAAGATTTACACTTAATCGCATACAATAAAAGTGTCATGTTAAGTCAGACAAGATTTACATTTAAATCGCATACAATAAAAGTGTCATGTTAAGTCAGACAAGATTTACATTTAAATCGCATACAATAAAAGTGTCATGTTAGTCAGACAAGATTTACACTTAATCGCATACAATAAAAGTGTCATGTTAAGTCAGACAAGATTTACACTTAATCGCATACAATAAAAGTGTCATGTTAAGTCAGACAAGATTTACACTTAATCGCATACAATAAAAGTGTCATGTTAAGTCAGACAAGATTTACACTTAATCGCATACAATAAAAGTGTCATGTTAAGTCAGACAAGATTTACATTTAAACCCATACAATAAAAGTGTCATGTTAGTCAGACAAGATTTACATTTAAATCGCATACAATAAAAGTGTCATGTTAGTCAGACAAGATTTACACTTAAATCGCATACAATAAAAGTGTCATGTTAGTCAGACAAGATTTACACTTAAATCGCATACAATAAAAGTGTAATGTTAATCGAGATAAGATTTACACTTAATCGTATGCAATAAAAAGTGTCATGTTAAGTCAGACAAGATTTATACTTTAATCAGCTACAATAAACCTCGTCTAGCCTAGCTAATATCGTCGGATTGGTTATAAACATGTGCGAAAATCATCCGCTTTAAAAAAATCAATTTTTTCTTCACATTTGGAACTTTGTCTATTCATAGTTACCGTTCAGTACATAGCTTGAATGTACTATTTTAGTGACTTTGAATAAGTTGCATTCTTTTATTCCAGAGTCATTTTCATAACATGGCTGTTTAAACAAACTGATTAAAAAATAAATAGTAAAAAAGTTGACATACGGTTCACATAAAGTTTTAAAATAAACGGCACTGACTGTCAATCTACCTTGTTTTTGATAGACACCAATCAAGCGAATGAATATGATAATAAACTACACAGTAGTAAATTGTATATCAAATATGCAAAACTATATCAGGATTAGTGCTTAGTAAGGATCTTCATTTAGCCTCAGACAGGTCCACTGTGCTCGATCTCACAAAATATCTTTCCCAGCTTAAGATTAATCACACTCCTTCTGTGTGTTAATCGTCAAATGTCTTGTGATTCAACCAAGTGTTCGTGTCTGAAGTTGCCATTTCACCTCCATCTCTTTCACTCTGGATAAGGATGCAAATTTATAAATGTTTCCAAAAGTCATCTATACGACCCGCTTATCTTATGTATTATCTGTGCTATCCATTTACTGTCCTTCCTCGACCACTCTGTATCAGCAAGTGATATACACGCTCATTCTTGCACTCTCATGTCCTAGTAAAAAAACGGTTAAATATTAGTATAAAACAAGTTAACCCTTTCACTCTGTAAACACTTCTTAAAAACCGGCCCATTTATATTGCATTGTGTGCTGAACTTTCTCAGTATAATGGATATGGGTCATCATAGAAAGTATCATTGCCCGTGTGTTGCTGGGACTCTCAGGGAGAAAAGAATAATAACACTGCGATCTACAAGGCATGTCTAAGAGGTGCCCTAGGAAGCTACCTATCAGCAAAAAAAGCATCGCAGAAATCGAATGTGCGGCCTCTGTTGGCGCATAACTGACACAACGTGGAATCGCTCTTAGGCTTAAATCACATACACATCACACATAGTAGTTAACATGTGGTCGATATGGAGCGTATGAAGAAGAAGCAGTCAAATATTCTAAAACAAATGACAGTATAGTTGTTCACGTCACAGACACATTACGTTACAAAAATGTGTTTAAGTTAAGCTGGCTGGTCATTCAGACACAAAGGATAAAAAATGAAAGGACGTGTTTGAGCGATGTCAAATATAAAGTTACTGATGATACAGAGCCAACTATAAACTTATGGGCCTTCGGACTCAGGTAAAATTATGGAAATCAGATACAACTACACTACGTGACCTCGCATTCCAGTATTGGTGTATATAGACGAATTATTTTAAAATCAACATAAAATGCTAACTCGAAGTTATATTTTGCAACAAGTTAAGTTTAACAATAAGGAATATCAATATTATAGATATTTTTCACCAATAAATAACATAGACTCAGAGAATTGGTAAAATTGCATAAAGCTTAGTGTTCTATCAAATATCTATATTTTCCGGCCCTTTCTGATCTAGGTCAGGGAAAACCTAGTCAGGGTTTTCTGCTCTAGTTATCTGGAGTTGACTGTGAGTCTGATATATGCCAACATTGAGGGGTGAACTATAAACTATTACGATACATAACAAAATTTACATGTATTTAAATAAACCGAACATATTTATTCGGACAAGTAATGTTTCTCGGATATGTGTGTGGTATGGCTCGGATGAAATTTTGAGATAATGTATATGTTATAGCAGTGCGGCTCTGATCATTTTGTTGGTGGGCCAGACAGATATTTTCGGAAAAATCATGGTTTCAGTTAGGATATATTTTAATGTATAAAATAATAAATACACGTCACACCTTATTTTTGGTGGGCCGGCCACTGGCCCTTAATTACGAGCCGCCACTGTGTTATAGTATCATTTTAAAAAAAATTAAAGAGCTCTTTCATGATTTTATTTGGAAAAAATCGATATTGACCGACCCTTTTTTTTTTCTCACAAAACGAAGGAAATGATATATTGAAAATTATCGATGAAGTTATTACTGGGCCTGTTTGTGTTGAATTTTAAATTTCTTCTGCGTCGGGTTAAACTACGTGGTCCGCCTGATCACTTACTCGGGCCACGAGCCGCTGTTGTAGATTCAGTATCTTATATCACGGCTTTAATACCTATATCTATTCAATGGCTGACATAGTAACAGAGAATATACAGACATAAAATACGTCCCAACACAACTAACTAGGGAAACTACTAGTCAATGGTATAGAACTGGATAACATGTATGACATACTATTATCAACATTTAAAGCCATTAAATAAACAGAGAATTGAAGGTAAATGTTCTAAAGCAGGACCCGGAGCACGTCCTAGTTTTAGAAGGGCACATTTGCAAATCGATCTTGGGTTATTTTCTGACAGTTCGAACTCGTATAATCTATACATAATTGGTAGTGAGAAATCACTGCTTCTGTCAGAACGGAATTTCAGGAACACATATATATATATATATATATATATATATATAACAGAGCACACACCTATTTAGTTAGCAATTTTGATTGCAGGAAATGTCAAAAAAGAAATTATGATGTGAATTATCAAAACAACAACTCATTTTAAAGGTCTAAATAAAATATGGAACTGCAAGTTATGTAATATTAAAACTAAATTACAAATTTTTCAATTCAAATGTTGTATCAATCCTAACATATGCCAGCGAGAGTTGGAAAATGACTAAAGATATAGAACACAAGTTGAATGCATTTGAAAATAGATGTCTGCGAAAAATAATAACATAACATGGAACAATTCAGGAGAAGGGATGCAATCAGAGAAATATCTGGTCAACCACTAGTGACAACTGTTATAATAGGGAGAAGAAATGGAATATGTTGGACATACATTGAGAAGAAATGTCTGGTCAACCACTAGTGACAACTGTTATAAGAAGGAGAAGATGGAGATATGTTGAACATACCTTGAGAAAAAATGTTCGAAGAATATCAAAGCAGGCATTGAAGTGGGATCCAAAGAGTTCAAGAAAGAGATGACTCCCCAGTGAGACCCTGAAACGAACTTAGCTGATAGAGGCAAGAAATATCGGTCTCAATTCCACGAAGAGATTGAGCAGGTTGTCCAGGATAGAGCAGTATGGCGAAATTACTTGCATGTCCTATGTAAAGTACAACGGTGCGAGAGGAATTATTATTATATATGTGCGCGCGTGAGAGAGAGAGAAAGAAAGAGAGAGAGAAAGAAGAGAGAGGTAGTTGGGGGAAAAATGCGCTAGAAGTGAAAACATATCTTAACCCCCTTCATTCCGTAATTTTCTGAGTGGTTACGGGACCCAAATTTTGGGTGTAAAGAATAGAACCACTGTTACTGCCACGCATGTCGTAAGAGGCGACTAAGGAGGTTTGGCTGAAATCGGATGACATGTCCTAAACGTGTAGAATTCTATGCGTTTAAGGGCCTACAAACCAATGTCAACTGTACAGTTCTTGGCAAAATCAAACATATCACAAGAGTGATTAAAATTGGTCTAAAGAACGAACGCAAAGAAGAAGAAGAAAGACTCCGTAATTTACTTTACTTCAGGCACATTTACTGTAATGTCCACTAAATTAGCTAAATATATTGGCTCTACGTCATCTTAAACAAATACTGGGAGCCAGTATATCAGTCCAGAAAGACAAAAGGGTTAAAATTCCATTTATATATTTATTACTTTAAATTATACAAAGTGAAGCATTCAGAATTGCGTTTTTGTTGTCTACAAAATTACGAATAGTTACTGATACTTGAAAGTAACTGAAGCGCACGAACATCACTGGTTACCAGTGTATTCCTGGACAAGTTTTATGAGACGTTCATATGATAAGGCTGATTTATGTTTTCTGAAATAATAGAACTGTTTATGTTGTGTCTGTCTTCTTACAGCCTTACAGATTATGCTTCTCGGGGTAATGGGTTGACGTTGTTGTACCAGGTTTCCCACATGGCTCAGTCTTTCTATAAGTGGCACACCACCTGCCGAAGTATTAACAAAGCACGAACTCTGTGGCGCGACAACACTCCTAGAAATGTACGGGAAAAAATGCACTAGTGAAACGAAGGACGACCTTCAGAACGCAAGACAGACGGTTTCCTCTTAGTCACGGCGATCTCACGATGTCTTGAAGATAATGAAAGAGATTCACGTAGTAGCATGTGTCTTGTGGAACGTCGCTTTCTTTCATGATATCCCGTTTGAAAAATGATCTGTTACTAGAAAGTTCTCCCGTCTCCTCTAGCGTCATGTTCAAGGTTTCTTTGATGTCCTGCTGCCATCTTCGTCTTGGTCGTTCCTGTCTTGTATTCCAGGAACCCTGCCTTCCATTATCGTTTTCTCTCAAACCACTGTGACGACGTTTAATGAAGATTACGTCTTGAAATATGCTTGGATGAACTAAGTCTATCTAACGTGTTGAAACGAATCGACTAGTGATAACATTTTTTGTTGAGTTCCTAGTTGATTGGGTTAGCTAGCACGCATAATTATCGATATAAGGCGTTACCGTTGTTCGAATAGATCAGAGAGTTTTTCGGGCTTTTCTAATTTTTAAAGTGTGTTTGATGTATACATTCAGCGATGGTGTATGGAAATGGGCAAGACACATTCCCTATATCAGCTGCCAGTCTAGACACAAATGAAGAACACTTTATCCTTGCTTTCAGCTCAACACGTGCAGAATATTTGAAGAGAGACTTAGGATAAGCTGAAAGACAAGAGAGAAAGCAAAACTCAGAAGTTGTCACATGAAACACTTGCAATTGACGTCTGTAAACGACAAAGGACATATACATTCAGCGATAACTCACAAACATGTCTAGCATTTGTTTTACTTCTCTTGCTTTACGCCCGCTATGAATTCAGGCTTAGTCAGGTATTTTGCTTCTGACGATTTTGTAGAAACTGTTGCTTTCTTATCAGTGTTCCCGCCACACAGGCTGCCGTGTTCACTTCAGAGGTACAATATAAATATTTGGCACCCCTACAGATTTCCCAGAATTCTTGTGTTGTCACAACTAAAATAGACAAGCGGATTCCTGAAAATGTACCCAGGTGTAGCAGTTCTACATAAAATGAGAAGAAACTAACACCGCCCAAACAAAATCAATAAGAGTGAGATCATCAGTTTTGGCTGAAATCGGATCATGTTCTAAACGTATAGAAGTCTTTGTGTTTAGGCCTACAAACAGATTGCAATATCACAGTTCTTGGCAAAATCAAACATATCACAAAGAGTGATTAAAATTGATCGTAAAGAACGAACACAAGGAAAAAGAAGAAGAAGAAGAGATCACCAGTATTTCTGATCAACTATTACAAGATGTACTTTTGTGGATATTGAGGTCCTTATGTGGATGTTGAATTTCTTTGTGGTACTGAGGTTCCCTTAGTGTCATCATCATCAAATAGCTTGTCTTGAGCAGAACGTTGCCACCCTAACAGTCCTTCAGAATTATCTCTCTCATAGGCCAGATGTTCCACCTCTGCAGCCGGCATGCTCAAATCACCAGTTACATTCCAAATCCATCTTCTCTATGGTCTTCCTCTTGTCTTTCCCAGGATGCCTCTTTCCATAATGATCTTCTCCAATCCTTCTTGTCTTTTTATATGTCTGAGGTACTTCAGTTTTTCTCATTCTTATTTGTAGCATCAGATAGAGACAGAATAGAACACCTAATCTCCTAACCATGTTGTAAGCTCTGATAAAGGATGTTTATACATTTGACCACCTTTTTTATAAAATGCAATATTTTGCGACAGGGTCCACATTTTCTTCATCAGCGATCTCTGGTCATGTGCTTAGTTTACTATGGACCACATACTGGACAGTCAGCTTCAGGTCTATCAGGTTTCTCCAAAGCTTAGTTTTAGATGGACTGGGTGTGGCCACATGTTGCTTCTCAGCTCACCCAGGAAAGGACATCTTTCAGGACATGCTCTGGTGTCTGTTCCACCCACTGACACTGGCAGAGAGCTGTTTGACTTATTCAAGTCTAGTAGTCTGCAGTTCAGGTACAGGGAAATATAATGACCAGGTCTGTTTTGCTTAGGTCTTTGAGGAAGTCTTTTCCATAATCATATCCAGTGTTTTGTCTTCCAGTCTACTGCAGATTTTCTCTTTATGCGGGTTTTGACCTCTTGAAAAGACAGTCATTCGTAAATTTTGGCCCTACCTTTCTTAGCAAGACATCGTACATCAGAAAAAATATGTAAGACTTTCTGCATGATTAACAATGGCTGTAGTGTTCCATGCCCAACTCAAGTAAAATAGCTGATGTTATATGATTTTCAGGTCAGGTATTCTTCTGCCATCCTGAAAATGATGTTTGTCACGTTGTGTTGCAGTTTACAGTGAGATCGCAATATCCTCTTTTTTCGGCCTGTCACATCTATTTTCAGCACTCCAAATTTTGAACCAGGTTAACTGTATCTTCTCACTTAGCCAGAATGCATTGATGCAGTCAGTTACCAGGACCACCACTTGGAGATAGAGTAGATCCTATGTTCGCTAACCTTGACTTCAGTCATCTCATTCACTGCATCTTCTACCGCAGGTCATATATAGAAAGAGCGACATATGCAAGTCTAAAAAGATAGAGCCCCAAAAAACTTATCACATAGGTCAGGGTCTTTGTGCTAAGAGGTTGTGCCATGCCTTGCATTCTGAAGATCATGGGTTTGATTCTGAACTGCACCGTTTTGTTCATGGGTGAATTTTTTTCAGAAACTCCTAGCGTTATTGCTGGAGCTACGGAGGTAGTGTGCCATTACTGCAGAGGGGCTGGATATATGTAGTAAAATCCTGGTGCAATGAAGTTAATCTTTCTGCTTTAGATCCCTCTGTCAGTATATTGTATTTTGTTTCCAGCACTGGTCACTTCTTTGGCAAAGAGCTAGAGTGGTCAGATCCAAAGTGTATGTTCCATTAACATTATATTATATTCATTCCTCAGCTCTGACCACTTTTAACTGAAGACCTAGTGTGGCCAGATCCAGATTGTATGTTTCCAAAGACCAGTGGAATCAAGCCGTCAGTACTGACGCAGGCTAAAACATCTTAATGTCAGGCTCGGAACTACAGCCCAAGACTAGATGTCAAATGGGCTGATCGTCAGAAAGAGGCACTGACCCAAGTCTCTTCCTTGGAATGTGGTGGTCATTGATAGCGTAAGTCTAGGAGTTGTGAGAAATAGTAGTGGATTTAGAAAGGGAGATGTGGTTGTAAAAGAAAGATTGTGGTAGGAAAACATTGAATTAATTTGTGAGAAGACATGAAGATATACATATAGATAATACTGACAGACAGATATTAGAACAAAAACCTAGATAATATTTCTTTTTTTTCTTCTTCAAACGCTCTATATAATATTGACCACTTGTTAAACCACTCTTTGTGATTTGTATGTAATTTGAGCCTAAGAACGATTGTATGTTGTTCCAGTTATACGCTTACAAGTAGACAAGCACATGCCATTTCTGTGACGCCTTTTATTTCCTAGGGTAGCTTCCTAGCGCTACCTCAGTTGTCTCTTCGACATGCTTTGTGAGTCCAGTTTACTATTCTTTGCTCCATCTGCAAACCCGACTTACATAGGCATAGAATAATACTGACAGACATTATACACACAATATATAGACACCATGTCTGAGAATCCCTTCCACAAGATCGTTAAATGTGACACTATAAACACAAAAGGAACTCACATATCTGAGAATCATCATTCTACTGAGACACAGAGAAAATGAGCTGCGAAAAAAGACAGAGCACACAACATCCACATGTTCACCTGTCCACATGTCCATCCAGGGATTGTGTTCCAGGATTGCACTCCTGTGGTAGAGTTGTATTTAGAATTGGACTTTACATCACCTCCGCACACACCAGAGATGCACAACACACATCTGAGGCTGTTGTCATCAATCACTGCGTTGGCGGTTATTATTATTATTATTATTGTTATTATTATTACTAACAGACATTAGAACAGACGATGTAGACAATACTAACAGATAGATATTGGGACAGACATAATGCACAGACAAGAGGAAATAGAAATGCATATATATATAATTAAACAAAAATGTTGTAATATTGGTGATTATATTGTCTCTATTGAACTGAAATTGATGATGCATAATGAAATATTTGTGATGTTTGTTGAAGTGTTTGAGAAATGTCAGACACTCAGCAGAAAACTGGGCGGACATTGAAACGAACACACTAATGCAGACCTCTGTTTCATTTGGGGACAAGAATGTATGGTAGTACTAGGAGAAGGAGGATGAGGCAAAGGTTGCTCCAATGTTCCACTGAAAACATGAATGTTTATTGGTAGATTATTTGACTGATATGACCATCATCGAGACGATGTAAGCGTGGTTGTTAGTGAACTCGCTTCACAAGGCTAGTGGTCTGGTTCAGTTCCTGAAATCGCGTGGAATTTTCCCGACCATGACGGCCCTAAAGGTCGACCCAGCCTCAACTGGGTACCAGACATGCTCTGGAAAGCAAAGGCGACCGGCGTGATGCTGACCACATCACCCATCGTGTGCGACGGTCAATGAAAAATACAGGCCTAACACTGTATTGACCTAGATACCACAGGTATGAAGGGTTCCTTTACTACTTTTTCTTACTATGACCATCATCATTGAAATTTGGTGAGTTACCATGTGTGCACCGATCTCTTTCTTACACAGGAAGATCTCAGCGGCAGTGCACAAGGGTCCCCGATGTAATTTGGAAGATGGTGAAATTATTTTTGTAGGACTATTATTTTAAAAATCTTTCTAGTGGATTCATTAGAAACATCACCTGTGAGTTGCTGGGGCTCTCAAGGGGAGCAAAGAATGGTCACACTCGACCTACAGGAATGTCATAGATGCACTGAGGTAGGGCCTGAGGCTACCTAGTAAATAAAAACCATAGCAGAAATTGAATGTTCTGGCCTACTTGTAGGCGCATAACTGAAACTTGTACAATCTCTTAGATTCATAGATCACAAATCACAAGAGTGGTTTAACAAGTGGTCTATATTGGCGTTTAAAGAAGAAGAAGAGGAAGACTTTAAAAAACAAGATATATAATTATTGTGTTTGTGTAGTTAATTGACAACTAGTCAACAGTCACTATGCATTCTATTTCAGATCCTCCATTCATTGAAGCAGAGATGTGTGTATGTTGAACATTCATATCATCACAATATCATTTGTATGCATGCTTTCTTCTATCTATATCCTCATCTGTTCATAATAGCATTTATGGTGCCTCCAACTCCAGAAAACATTAGATTCTATGTGCTGAAGTTGTGATACTAGTCCAGAAGGTGCAGAAATCATAGTATCACTCATCATATACTTATATATAATTATTATAATGCAGATAAATATTATGCTATTGATTGACCTATCGAGCCTCGTTGAGTCACTACATTCAAAACTAAACAGCATCAGATATGATTTCCCAAAAAAAGGTTGACTTAATCGTAAGGACATCTGATGATATAATCATCCAAAAAAGCGATTGCGAGAAGAAACAGATGTAGATTCTACCAGTTGGCATTGTCTTGTTCTGGACATGTAATGTCTTGTTCTGGACACGCTTAGTTTCATGGTTATAAACAAGTTAACTTTCTGTCCTCACAAGCGCATATAGTCAGCAAATTTGACATGGACAGGTATGACATACTAAATATGGTCTCTCTAAAACAACAGTTTCCATAATGATGTCTTTGTCATCAACGAGGATGTTAGCTTGAGGTTGGAGAAATTTGACTCCAGACAGTTGCAAGGACGAGACATATCTATAACTAATGCACTACAGTATTCAACTCATAGCATCAGCTGAAAGAGACTGAGCACCTATGGGTCTAAAAGAGTGCAGTGATGTAGGTTCTGGGAAATGTTTATCACCATCACAGTTTCACCACTAATCAAACATATTATTTGAGCTAACAAGATTCACACAAAATTAAATGTTGCCCTTTAGTATCTGCTTAGGAGCATCAGCACCAATGGGTCAGCCCTGCTATGAATAATGCAATGGCGTAGTACTGTGAGGTCACAGGCAGAGAACATTA
>JADZMA010002304.1:0-12538 GCA_020796225.1 Arion vulgaris
CAACGAACACTCTAGCACCAGACCGAAATATCATAGTTATGCATAAATAGCAACATCGATCTTACTACAAAACATCCTACTAAACCATCTTTATAGGAATTTAAGCTTTAAAAAAAGGACTCCCATATAAAACCAAAGTTGGGGATATGTATGTGTGTCTTTTCAATGTTTATTATTCACAGGTATAACTAAAAACCCTTAAAATTTGATAAGTAGGAGTGCATATTAAAACGTAAAAAAAACCCATAGAAATCAGTTTTTAAAAATTATGAGGAAGAAACAAATGCTCACAATTAAAAGTGAATAGGAGATAAATGAAAAAGGTCAATAACTAAAATAATAATTGAAACAAATTGTTTTCTATTTTGTCGAGTGTAACAAATGCATTTTAAATTCTTCATAAAATTAATAACTATATATTTTTAATTAACTTCCATACTATCACATGGTCGTCGCGACGAAAACTTTCCCCTTTTACTTTCCTACTATTTTATAATTTATATTTATATATCACTTTAATAAATATATTGTATAAAAAGTCACACATGTTTCTTATTTATAACTAACTACACAATTTTGACCCCAAAAAGGAGTTAATTCATTTTCATGTTTGTTGCCACACGCTCTGATATAACCAAAAAAAGGGTTTCGCCTTAGGCTAAAAGGGCGTGCCTCGGTTTAAAAGAGGCTTTAACCCATAATAAACAAACAAACTTATTTATAACTGTATATGGTTTGGTATATATGTATACCTGTTTCTCTATTTATATGTATCTATGGCAAATTACTTGTATTTTTAAAAGCTAATAATAACGCTAATATATATCGGTCTAAATAAACACACCTCCTAAAATGAATACTTATCATATATTGAACATGAAATCCTCCCTTTACCCCCCTTTTTATATATCTGACTATACAACCTCATCACATATACACTTATATAAGTAAATACTTTCACATACTTTAAATACCAAATTCGTCCCTTTACTGCCCCACCTCCTCCTTTATATGTCTACCTGCCTATACAAACACACTCAGATATACACTTATACAAGTAAATACTATGACATAATACTATACAACCACATACACACTTATATCACAAAATATACTCTTCATTTAAGCGTACCTACTTAACATTGCTCAAATAGAACACAAAGAACATTACCTTACCATAGACAAGCACATGAGAAGTCAATATACATTTAAAATATTTGTGGTGTCGCTTGTGGTATCCCTTGTGGTATCCCTTGTGGTATCCCTTGTAGTGTCGCTTGTGGTGTCGCTTGTGGTGTCCCTTGTGGTTCCCTTGTGTATCCTGTAGTGCTTGTGGTGCGCTTGTGGTGTCCCTTAGATGTCCTTGTGGTATCCTTGTGGTATCCCTTGTGGTTCCTTGTAGTGTCGCTTGTGGTATCCCTTGTGGATCCCTGTGGATCCCTTGTGGTGTCGCTGTGTGTCCCGTGTGAGTGTCGCTTGTGGTGTCGCTGTGGTGTCGATTGTGGTGTCGCTTGTGGTGTCGCTTGTGATGTCCCTTGTGTGTCCCTGTGGTGTCGCTTGTGGTGTCCGCTTGTGGTGTCCCTTGTGGTGTCGCTTAATGGGTCGCTTAATAGGTCCTTGTGGTGTCCCTTGTAATGGTCGCTTGTGGTGTCTCTTGGTATCGCTTGTGTGTCCCTTGTGAGTGTCGCATGGTGTCCCTTGTATCCTTGGTGTCCCTTGTGGTGTCGCTTGTGGTGTCGCTTGTGGTGTTGCTTGTGGTGTGCTTATTGTGTCGCTTTGGTGTCCTTGGTGTCCCTTGTGGTCGCTTGTGGTGTCGCTTGTGGTGTCGCTTGTCAGGTGTCGCTTAGGTGTCGGTTGTGTCCCTTGTAGTTCCTTGTGGTGTTGCTTGAGGTTACGCCTGTTCCCTTGTGGTGTCACTGACAATGAAATTGATAACTCTCTGTGCTAGTGACTACGTGCCGTTGAAATTCTGGAGTTCGAGATTAGTTTGCAACACTTACAAAAAAAAAAACATCCATAAAGGATAACTGTTATAACACATCTTCTATATATATCCGTAGCTTTGTCTTCGTCTCGTAAATATTAGATCTCCAAATGTTGCATAGGCTGTTGTAAGTTACATTTTCCCATACAATTCTGTGTTTAATGTCAACCATAATGTTTCTATTTGAAGATACAGTACGGCTCTAGATAGTTATAAACGTAATCTATCTCTAGGACGTTATACTCCGTTGACTTCAATCGAAGTGGCTTAATAATTCTGTTAGTTTCTCGAACTTGACATTCTTGCACATTGAACGGGTGCATACATTATAAACGATTAAAAGGGAGTCGCCTAAAAGGGGTTGATGACTCCTTCGCGGGGGATAACATTCAATAGAAATACATGGTTCGAGGCCAGCTTGGGTCAAACTTTTTGATATTACAAATTTGAACTACATAATATCCGATACTTTTCCGTGGTTTAACCTGGGGACCCAGGTGGCAAAATACGTGGCGTTTGTGTTAGGCTTTAATGGACAAACACTACGTAGAGTAACGATAAATTTTAAAAAAGTTGTAGCACATTTTATTCCAGCCCTTTAAGGGTATTCGTCCTTTCCGTTTCCCCATGTTACAAAGCTGTTTGATTCTAATTTCGTAATTTCGTAACTGATTGTTTGAACCCCAAATTTCAATTTGAAATAAAAGCTAAATTCTGACATAAAACTGTCTAAAACTTTATTTATTCATAAAAATGATGTTACTTTACTGGATTGTGGGAATAGGGATGTAGAATGAAACAAACACGTTTTATTGCTTTAAATATATCGGATATATTTTCGTTTATTGATAAGTGTTACTGCAAGAATGTCCCAACATACAGTGAACAAAAGAAAAACCAATGGTCAACCCCATACCAGTCCAAAAGTATATGGAGATATACATGGACTATGGTTGGACCACTAACTACTTTAAAAGCATAAAAATCAATGTCAGTCCAAGACAGGCTATATGGAATATACATGGACTATGGTTACCACTAACTACTTTAAAGCATACAAATCAATATCTGAAAAGAAGAAGAAGAATAATAGAAGAAGAAGATTGATGTTTTATTGCTTTAAATATATCAGATATATTTTCGTTTATTGATAAATGCTATTATGTTCTCATTTGATTCTTTATTTTTCCTTCTTACTAAAAATCATTTTACATTTCTCTTACTTATTCAGAAATATTTCACAAATGTTAATAAACAGTGCATTAAATTCTAAGCATTTTGATTTAGGGTTCATGCTCCATATATACAAAAATAACTCAATAGAGAAGAACAGGTTGTCATTTTTCGGCCGCGAACAGGGCACAATAATCTGAAGTAACATATGTTTAAAATACAAAATAGGCCCTTCTGACATATGTACATTTGGCACCAGCAAGTTGACAGAGACACCCACACTGTAAGAATGTCCAACAAACGCTGAACAGAGAGAAAACACACGGGCAATCTCCTTATCAATCCACGACAAGCTATTTGGAGATGTACATGGACCCGGTTGACCATAACTACTTAGAAGTAAAGAAATCGATGTCTGAAAACGTTGGAAGAAGCAGAAGAAGAAAAAAAACATTTCTAAGACAAAAATAATAAAGCTATGTTTATAATGTATGATAACAAAATGGATTTAAAAACGTAGGATTTCCCATGATATAAACTAAGAGTTGAATTCAAGTACATCTGAGAAGGAAGACTCGCCCCAATGCGATGGATACTAGGGATAAGAATATGAAGATCACCAAAAATGAATCAGAGGTCATAAAAAGGACTACGTCTGAATTCATAGAAGTTGAGCACAAAAAAAACATTTCAAAAAAGGAATATTTTTTGAACACTTATTTTTTTTCCTTGTTGTCGGCAAAAATGAAAAACCCAACCCTGAACGGGCTTCTGGAGGCGACTGCACTACCCATGGGACATTAAATTCCGGGGTTTCCCCCTGTATTACACCTCCCTAAAGATCTGTACTACAGTCAGAAACTGCAGTTTTAACCCTTTCGCTGCTACATATTTTCCCGAAGACGGAGCTAAACATAGCCCCTTTTTGTTTCTAGGTCACAAGCGTGAATGTTCGCCATGAGTGACAGTAGCATTGTATAAACGTGTTAACTCGTTTATACACAGAGGAGATATAATAACAGACGTGTTAATGGTTTTTAGATGTGATTAAAACGTATATGACGTCCTTAAGGGTTAAACATAAAAGGGCCCTAAAGCTAAAGGGTTAAACATTAAAAAAGTATTTATTAGTGCTATAATGTGGTGGGTGAACGTGGTGTACTGTCGGTGGGGTGGTGTACTGTCAGGAGGTGGTGTACTGTCGGTGAGTGGTTTACTGTCGTAGCATAGTGTACTGTCGGGAGAGTGGTACTGTCAGTGAGAGTGGTGCTGTCGGTGAAAGTGGTTTACTGTCGGTGAGCTTGGTGTACTGTCGGAAAAGTGTGATACTGTCAGTGAGGTGGGTACTGTCAGTGAGGTGATGACTTTCGTGAGTGATGTATTTGTCAGTGAGGTGATGTACTGTCAGTGAAAGGATGGTACTGTCAGTGAGAGCGATGTACTGAGATGAGTGGATACTGTCGTGTGGTGTAGTGGTTTTGGGCTGAAAAGAGTACTGATTTCTGAAATACTAGGACACAGTTCGAACAGCAGCTAAGGTAATAAACATTCTTCTGCCAGATGTACAAAGTAAATCACCCTGTAGGCCTACACTGCGTGGTGAAAGCTTTGACATAGCTGTCTTAATCATCTCTAGCCTATGAAACCATGTAGCTCCTAAACCAGGATATACATTGCTATTCTTGTTTAAAAATATAATAGTAATATCGTCTCCTACTTCAGGAATAAATGAAATTTAATAGCCGTCCATCTCAAGTGATAGTGACTAATAATAACATCCTCAGACGTGTGTTGCTGCACTTCTGTGATGTGTTGTAAAAGAACTGTAGAGTCCAACCCAGTAACAAACCCTCCCACGGTAGGCATACATGATCAAGGTGGAAGTGTGGGTGTTGTGTGACAGGGCAGTACCAATGCTATGATACAAAGAGGGGCCGCATCAGGCGGTGCCGTAATGGGGACGGGGCGGATAACAGAGAATTCAAAATCCCAATAAAGGTTATTTAAATGGAAAATATTTAAGTGGCGGCATTTCGAAGACTTCACCCATACTGATAAAATATACCGCTGGCCCTGTGTGTGTATTGTCTTTTATCGCATGTCGCTTTTTCTGCCCCTTCAAAGTACGACAATTTTCAGTTTGGGCTGATTTCCCTCTTGTTTGTTATAGCGTAACATTTGGTGATCTAATACTAGGGATTCCAGAACCTAGTGTCTATATCAAAAAATTTTAAAAAAAAATTTTAAAAGAGTGTTTAAAGCGCTTTTTTTTTTTTCATCAACAGATCGTCTTCTTCCTTCAAACTCGCAATACATTAACTTTTTTGGGGGATATGTTTATTATGCATCTGAGGCCCAGTCCATCTCAACTGGCCCTTCTGCAATGTGGTGTTGACGCTTGAAATTTTAGCTCTTATGGGGGACTTTGGTATCTGGAACTTTGACCTGTCCTTTTATTGTAAGAAGTTTGCACGGGAGACACTATTAAAAGGTTTAATGTATTTATATATCTTGAAAGTGTTATTAACATTCAAGGTGGCATAAATAAAGATGTTAGGGTTAGAATACGAAAGGCAAGATCAGAATTTGCCATTCTGAAGTACATATGGAGTTCAAGAATGATCAGGAATAAAACTAAGATAATGATATTTAACCCCAAATAGCAAGCTGTCCTTCTATATGGAGCGGAGACAGGGAGAAGAGTGATGGTATGGACAGGACCACAAACATGGAACTTGGGATATAGGAGACAACAGCAAATGGAACAAGAGTAAGGGCAGAAGGTTGGATGATAGGAACACTGAGAAAACCCTGACAGCAGCACAGAAGGCTTTCCCCCTGGAAAATACGATCAATAAAGGTAAGGGAAAACCCAGGAACAATTGGAGACGGAGTTGGAGACGGAAGGCAAGAAAATCGGGAAAACGTAGAGAGTTCTGGAAAAAATAGCTTTGGATAGGTGGACTTGGAAGGCCTTGTTTGCTGACCATTATCACAATAGTTCACAGACAATGAAGACATATAACATTTGACACATCAAAATTGAGGTTATTGAATTCTATTTAATTTATTTAGAAAATTTCTTGTCTCTAATTGAGAGCAGAGAAATTCATATGTAGACACCCTTTTTTAGGTCGTCAAAAATCATATTAACAAAAGAAATTAATCTGCAAATGAAACTCTCTTATCAAATCTTAAAGTTGGAGAATCACTTTTCTCCAATTCAATCTCATATCAGTCTTATTCTTCCCCACACTTCATCTGCTACTCTAACAAGAATTTGGCTAAAGCCAATAATACTTTGTAAATAAATCAGTTCACATGAAAAATTAACACACAATTGTTCTTTTCTTTAGGTGTAATAAGAATTCATATGTTCATCACCAGACTGCTGTCTATCCTAGTTGGTTAGTACTCTTTTCTGGAACACTCTGGTCTAATCGTGACACCACAATAATATTTTCTAATAGCGTGGCCTCAGATCTGATGTACAGTTGTCCTGAGAGGGTTGTCGATAAGGATGTTCTCAACTGGTCGATATGTTATCTCGTGTAAAATGTTCAACAGCCGAAGGGTTCTAATTTTTAAGAACAATTTTATGAATGTTGGGGTTTGTCAACCATCACACAGAAGTCTGAACCCCGTCACAGCGTCACTCGTCGATGTTGCCTCCATGGTATCTGGCCTCCTCGTTCGTCTGGGGAGTCTTTTGGGTCTTGAAAACTGGAGTATCGATGTTCTCTGGTTCCGTCGTCTGGTCATCGGTTGATGATAGTACCAATGAAATTGTTCTGCGTTCGTAGTCGTCGCTGGGATTCTAATTTGCAAAAAATTCCGATGACTCCTGACGATGGGTTTCCCCAACGTGACATGGTATATGCAGTTAGGTTGAGAAAACAATGATATAAGGTCGAAAATATCTCTCATACTCAACTTTGAAGTGCGGAAACTAATTCACAGCCTTCCTTGTTTGTTATAAATTATTCAACTTGCAAGTAATTCCCTTCTCTGTACGTTATTCCTGTGAGTTTGTCTCTGTTTTCACGATCCACGACACTTAAATTTCTGAGGAAATATTTGCTTCCTATAAAACTAATCTCTAACTGGCAGCTAAAAGTAAATATCTCACCCCCTTTTTGGTCTGGATAATGTTGTAATAATCCAAATCTCATTGTTGGATGCTCAAAACATCTCAATTCCCATCCATGTTAGAAATTCTCATCTTCCAAAATATGCAATCTTCTCTCATCCACTTTTGAATTCCGACTCCAATCCTCTCTATCGCTTGAATTCTCAACACATCTATACTGTACAATTTCTCAAACTGCTGCCAATCTCTCTATATTGTTGATTTCAACACATCCATAACTGTACAATTTTCTCAATTTGACTGCCAATTTTCTATATATATTGCTTGAATTCTCAACACATCCATACTGTATACTTTCTCAATTCCGACTTTCCTTTTTTTAAAAGGTCGTGTGCAAAAAAAAAATACCTAGTTCAGTTCTGATTCTCTGAAATGGGCCGTGTGTAAATGTAGCCAGATGGATTGACGTTACTTTCTCTATGTTGGGGTATGTCACAATTGACCATTAGTTAGCATTTATTCAAAGTATGGCTGGCCAGTTAACCTCTGTTCCGTCATCTGGTCTTGCATAACCCTGTTACATTTGTTTCTCATTGTAATTCAAGCAAGGTTATGTGCCAACTTTCTTTCTCATGCTGATATTAGTGACTCTGTCTTTTCTGATTTGTTTGGGAATTTCGTAGGCAGCACTTTACATGTAGGGTTTTATTGTGCGACTGCGCTTGCTCTGTCCATGTTTGGCTCCCGGTAACACAAGTAGGTATGAAAAAGCTGTTGATCATCTGTTGTAGCTGCCAGTTAAATTTTGCAATAATAATGAGACTAGCTGGAGGTTACACATTTTCTTTTTGCACTCTAGCTTATATCTCTATCTAGGGTAGCTGTGGTTCAGCATTTGCTTGTTTGCACTCTAGCTCATTTTCATCTAATCTTCTTCTGTGAATATGCTGGTACAATGTTATATTTATACTATATCAAAACCTCCTTCTTCTGTTGTAAAGGTATTGTGACGGCTGATCATGTTTTGCATGTTCACCTGTCGCTGTTGAATTTAGTTGTTTCACTGAATGGTTCTATGTGTACTTTACCTTGTGTTTTTTGCTGTCAACACTTCCATTGAAATCTCCCATGGCATATAAGTTGTCAGTGTCTTTGGCCCTTTCTAAAGGTTTCACTAATTGGTTGAAAAGCTGTGTGGTGCCGGGAAAGCAGGGAAGCAAGAAAATACCACTGTAACCTAAGGCATGTCTGAGACGACTAAGTAGGACCTAGGAAGTACCTGTAAATAAAAGCATCAAAGAAATCTGATGTCGACCAACTTGTAGAAAATAATGGCACAGCCCCAATCCTCAGGCTCAGATCATATAACATCAAAAGAGTGGTTAAAAATTGTTTGATATGATGGTTTGAAGAATAAGACTCTCGAAAGGAGAACAAAAGAACTGTAAAAAAAATTGTCCCACTAAACCCGGTATTTGTCTCTAATTGACTTTAAAATTTATGCGTTTTGAAATACAAGAGTTCGTTTGAATAGAAAACTCCCGTACTGCGCGTTTGAGAAAGAACCCCTCGTGATTCATTTTTTTTGAATGGCTCATTTGTTGTGTTTTGTAAAACGCCCCGTATTGCTAGGCTAGGCGATTGGTGTCGTAAGGACTAGGGTAAGTGGTTGAGTCCCGTGTTTGTCTATTTGTTTTTTTGGAACTCTTACCTGTACCCTGTTTATTTGTTGATCATAAAATTTAAATTATAGTCTGTCCATTAATTCGTAGCACGTTTGAAATTGATTTTCTCGAAAACTACCTGTTGGGTCTCAGTGATTTTTCAAGAGCCTTAAATATCCATGACGCTAAAATAAAGCTAACCAACAGTCCATAGATGCTACGGATTTTGCACATCGGCGAATTCCTTTGATCTTTATGACAATTGCAAATACGGGGGCTAAATTTTAGATTTTACAGTAATCCCTAGAATTTGTCCATGTCAATTCTATTCATAGGTGTATCTCCATATTAACTTGATAGGTCATGTAATTAAGTGTGTTGCCCTTTATGTGCAATCGTGAACTTGAACAATATCAAACAGTTAGTACTCCTTCGGTCACCATTAGCCCCAGGGTGTCTTAACTTCCACCACAAATTGTATGATGGTAGACGCATTTGGATATGGAAATGTATACGTTGCTATTTCAGTCTGTAATCAAAATATGATTTGTTTCATCCCGAATCTGACGATTCCATGAGGTTGATAATTGTTACTGGCGGGACAAATTGTAATCCATCTCGGTGCCAGTACTCGTCTTCCTCTCGAGCACATTTCAACCCCTTCTTCAGAACTGCTGCCTATCATTGAGAGGGACCACGTGTCAGAACTTCAACATCACAATTTTAAACGTCTGTTCTGTTCGGCACTTGCCCTTTACTTTTGCTAGACAAGCTCTATCGGATTGAGGTGGCATGATTTGGAGGTATCGCAAAGACGTGTGGCCGTATTCAATGAATTTTGTCAATAAAACACCTATGTCTTATTTGTCTTTCACCAGGTGCAACAACTGGGTTTCAAATATGTATCATCGAAGCTGACTTTTTCCCTTTAAACCAAGTCCTAATTTGATCTTTTGTATTTGATGCAGTTGGTACTTTGTTTTCCGCTGATACTGCGTTGTGATAGGATGCATTATCCATTCCCAAGCATGATGGTCTATTTAAAATTTGGGAAGTAGATCTTTCTCCACCCAGTCCCTGAAATTGTCCATTCATTTCTGTGTGGTAGTCCCTACTCGGTATTTTTGATTGGAAAATAAGTCCAGCGTCATGGACAAGACCTTCTTCACTGCTTCCTGCATGTGTTAGTATAATACGCTGGCCTTTGTTGCTTGGTATTTTTCTTTTCTGTTCACCGTCTACTGATTGCCATTCTTTAGCATTGGTGTGGTGAACATTGACCCAGGATTCGTCCAAATATACAATATCATAGCTTGCCTCGCCGCTCACGGATCTGCCTCAGTTATTTACTTCGGCAGCAATTAAATGTGGCTACAAATAATATTCCGCCGCCTATAGTTTTCTGAAGGTGAACCGGCGGCTCTTACAATTTTCCATAAGTACTTTTAAATGTCTATGCTGCAATTTGATTGCATTTTTAATTTCAGTTTCCTGAGAGTAACAAGTTGATTTGTCGAAAAAAACATTTTCAAGAGCTCCCGTCTTATGACATCTATGTCAAGTCGTCAATTGTTCTTTTCCTTCCTTGCTTGACATTAGTGCATTTTTGTGTCCTGTTTAATCCATCGGAAAAAGGATTCTCTATTCAGACCAAGCGCCAGTTGCGTTCGTTCTCAGGGTTATGAATATCGCAATATAGATGACCTCTCTTGATTCCTACAAGTGTTGGTATAGTAAACTGAAACCCTTTGCATTGTTATAATGTGCACTTCAGATTTGAATGTGATATCAATGTGGTTTTTGATAACCCAACAATATGATACAATAGTTCATCAAATAGAGAATAGCTAACACGTATCCAATTATAACGTCTATGCTTTCCTTTCAAAGTCGACGGGTTAGAGTCACGGGATTTCGTGAAATTGTTGTATACTCACGTATTTCTATGTTACCATAATGTATTTTTAGAACAACGCGTCTTGTACCGAATCTGTTACTTTTAAACCCGGTGAGTTGATTTAATATAACCTAAGAAAATATTTCAAACTACATCAATTTTCTTGGAAAAAATTATATGGATATTCTAAGGCGCTTGCAAAAATCGCTGAGACCCAACAGGTAGTTTTCGAAAATCAATTTCAAACGTGCTCACAAAATTAATGGACAGACTATACAAATTTAGGTACGTTGTATGCACACCATTGATCAGAAGCTTTTTTGTCCGTGTGGATATTTGCTAAGTTTGTTAACCGCTCTTAATAGCTTCTGTATCACATAATTCTTTCCGGACGAATAAGCCGTAAAGAAATTGTATCAGCTATAAATGTAAGTGGAACATACATTGTTTGGAAGGAAATTGATATTTTTTTTCCGAAAAAAGAAAGCATAGCCACAAAGTTGAAAGTTTACCGTGCCATAGTGCTAACCATTCTACTGTACACAGCGAGATGTAAACAGTGTGTGAGACACACAATAAAACTAAACCACTTCCACACAAGTTGTCTATGTAACTTCTTTTCTTCTTCTTCCCCCTACGTCCCTTGGAACAGATCCCAACCAAGGCCTTCCCAAGTCCACCCTACCCAATGCTATCTTTCCAGAACTTCCCATGTTTTCCCATTTTTTTCCCTTTCCCGTCTCCAACTCCGTCTCCAATTGTTCCTGGGTTTTCCCTTGCCTCTATTGATCGTTTTCCATCGGAAGCCTTCTCGTGCTGCTGTCAAGGGTTTTCCAGTGTTGCCCTATCTATCGCAACCTTCTGTCCCACCTCTTGTTCCATTTGCTGTTGTCTCGCTATACCCCACAGTTCCATGTTTTGGTCCTGTTATACCATCACTCTTCTCCATGTCCCCGGTCCATATAGAAGGTCAGCCTTGCTATTTGGTTAAATATCTTTATCTTAGTTTTTTTCCCTGGTCATTCTTGAACTCCATATGTACTTCAGAATGGAAAATTCTGATCTTGCCTTTTATTTTAACCCTAACATCTTCTTTTTATGCCACCTTGAATGTTAATAACACTTTCAAGATATATAAATACATCCACCTTTTTTAATAGTGCTCCTCTCAGTGCAAACTTCTTACAATAAAAGGGCAGGTCAAAGTTCCAATACCGGAAGTCCTCATAAGAGCAAAGATTTCAAGCGTCAACACCACTTGCAGAAGGTCCAGTTGAGATGGACTGGCCCTCAGATGCACATAAAACATATCCCAAAGCAGTTAATGTATTGAGTTTGAAGGAGAAGACGATCTGTTGATGAAAAAAAAACGCTTTAAAAACACTTTAAATTGACTTTAAATTTTTGATATAACCTAGTTCTGGAACCCTAGTATAGATCACCTGTTACGCTATAACAAAAGAACTCCCCAAAGCTGAAATGTCGTCTAAAAGCTGCAAAAAAGCACATAACGAAAAAAAACAATACACACAGGCCATGCAGTATTTTTTATCAGTATGATGCAAGTCTTCGAAATGCCACCCTTAAATTTTTTCCCATTTAAATAACCTTTTATTGGGATTTTGAATTTCTCTTATGCCCCCCGTCCCTTACAGGCACCGCCTGATGCGGCCCCCTCTTTGTATCATAGCATGCACTGCTGCTGTACACACAACACCCCCCTTCAACCT
>JADZMA010002305.1:0-12534 GCA_020796225.1 Arion vulgaris
GATCACTATTTTGACGACCACTTTCATGACATGGCCCATTTTGATGGACTTTGAAAATAAATTCTGCTGATGAATAATGCAATGAAAATTTAGCATTGAAGTATTACCGACTTTGGAGGCTTCATTCTCTATCAATTTTACTAAACCGTGTGTTTCCTAACCATTGCTGGAGCACTATCCGCTGTTAAGCCCGCTGATAAGTTGTTCAGTTGTAACGAAAAGTGATTCAATTTTGATGTAACTGTCTTTAACAAATCTTGTGACTTAGTAGTATCCTTAAGTGGATACAGCGCCGCTACTTCTTTTGTATTTTTAAAATGGACACCAACACCCTTGATAAAAAGGTGCCATTTGGGTAGCATTTACTATATCTGTGCTTTTATCCAATTCTAGGGCATAAAATATAAACTCGGATGCTCGACTTTTCAAATTATCTTCAATTTGTTTTCCAATGTCGTCCACACGCTTTGTAATAGTCTGACGAGACAGACTTATTTTTTTAGAAATCCTTCTTTTCTGAACACAGAATTTCAACAACACTCTCCAAACATTTCGCAACCATTCCACCATCTGAATATAACTTAGATTTTTGTGCTAATATCATGACTACTACATAACTATAGCTTTTACATAGCATGTTGAACTCTGAACCCACTCTAGTAAATATCTTTTGTTGTGCAAAATTATTTTTTTTAAAGTCATTTATTTTGTCTTGTCGAAATTGCCCTTTGTATTTATCAAACTTATTTGCATGTTTAGTCTCGTAGAGCAATTTGATGTTATACACTTTCAACACAGAAACAGATTCGTTGCATATCAAATATATAGACTTTGTTTTAATTTCCAGGCAAAATTAGTTTATGTTAAAATTAGATTATGAGTATGAGCTCGATAGCATTGTGAGCTTCCCAAAGACGTCAAAGATGATCACAGAACAAATATATCAGAAGTTGAAGTCTCATATTAAATTTTATCAACAACTAGCGTCGGACACAAAACTAGTAACGTTGAGTGTCAGATAGCAGGATATTTGAAATAGCTAAAAAATCTACGAATTTTCCCGAAAATGAGGATACTTAACATAGCTCAAAACCAATGAATACGTTAAAAAATGCGAGATATTTCATATTTCTCTTAGATATAATTTAAGAATATATGCTACGAACGACTCATGATGTAATGCTCTGCTGGTGATCTTCTTCTCTCGATCGTTCGTTTTGATCGTTTTGATCAGTCTAATGTGATATATAAACAGCCTAACACCAAGAACGGGTGTGCGTTCACAACCTTCAGTACCATTTGGAACTCTAGTGCTTATCCTTCAGTGGTGTGTTCAGTTTCAAACAGCATTTACTGGGTTCGCTCTCCGTTAGCTCGTTGCTGTCCTCAGCCAAACCTGCAAGGCAGTAGGTTGCTATTTTCTTTTAGGGCAGCCACCCTTAGACGACCTGCCCTCCCGGGTTGATGAACTTCATCTGCCCAGCTAACCTGTCTTTTTATGGACTACTTGCTTTGCCAGCCGTCCAGTTTTATATACGGTTTGCTCCGCTAGTCATTGAATGTACCCAATCAAACTACAAGGCAGCAGTAGTTCACTGTGAGTGGAAACGCGCACTGGCTTCAACCTCTGCTGGGCTTTCCAGTTTCTCTTAACATTTGTCTGGTTTGCTCACCCTCTCGCCTGCCACGTCTGCCGCGCCATCTGCCCATGGGCCACCGAGCATCGTCCGCATGCGTGCTCGATCTGCACTGGTACCTGTCTCACCTTCACGGTCAGTTTTCACCGTGTTCACATTTGCCTGGTCTGTCCAAACCTGGGGCTTAACACGGGCCTTCACCTGCGACGGGGCCCTGGTTTTGCCCCATGTGGTCCACCCATGCATCGTCCTTTTGTGTGCTCGCTCTGCTCTGGTGCCTGCCTCACCATCTCCGTCAGTTCTTACCGTGCTCAGATTTGCCTCTAGGCTGTCCGGACCTGGGGCTTAACTCGGGCTCCCACCCTTGAGATGGGGGCTCGAGTTTCGCCTATGTAGACCACGTGCAACTCAACCCGGGTACGGCATATACGGGCTTCAGGGGACGAGAGAGAGAGAGAGTGGTATACGGGCTCGAGTTTCGCCCATGTTGGTCCATGTCTCTTCGCTGGATGCACCCTCATCCTGTATGTCTGTTTGCTCGCCCCCCTCTTAGCGTTCGGAGTTTTGCCGCTTGCAACTCAACTCGGGTTCGGAGTTTCGCCCTATGTAGGCCGACGACTCTTTTCCGGATGCACCTCTCGTCCTATATATTTATCCGTCCAGCTTTTCCCATCAGCCGGGAGAGACGAGCATTAATAGTCACCCAGGGATTTCGCTCGTCTCTTTTGCCGGCGGATCCCATCCAGCGTGACAACCTCTGCATCTCTACCTAAACCAAAGTAGCTCTTCCTCGATCCCTGCGCTCTTAGTCAGACCGGAACCAATGTCTGTTACCAGGGTCAACACGTGGAGGTGGGGGCAGGATATTGATTAGTGCCAGCCCACGTTGTCCCTAAGCCTCTATGATCCATTTTGGTGATATGTACAATAAAGTTAATGTTCATGTGACCTACTCCGCAGGCCTCAACATGACTCATTTACTATCACTCTCTTACTATCTCTCTCTCTCTCTCTTTCTATCTCTCTCTCTTTCTATCTCTCTCTGTCTATCTCTCTCTTTCCATCTCTCTCTATCTATCTCTCTCTTTCTATCTCTCTCTTTCCATAAATCTCTCTCTCTCTCTCTTTCTATCTCTCTCTATCTCGCTCTCTCTTTCTATCTCTCTCTCTTTCTATCTCTCTCTTTCTATCTCTCTCTCTTTCTATCTCTCTCTCTTTCTGTTGTTGTTAGCCATGGTCACCTATGACCAGTTGATGAGTCACGTTCAACGACGTGTGGTGACTCGTTCCCATTTGCTCATTCAACTTGGGTCTTCCTGAGATCCCGTCAGATTTCTTTTCTTTTCGACCATGGTTGGCTGTTATAGTTAGTTGTTGTGGAGCCACGTTAACTCGTGAGGTGACTTGTTCCCTTTCAGCTCTCACCACTCTAATCACCCTACTGAATACTACCTGTGCGATTTTTTTCTTGGCATTTCGCCGTCGGGACGATGGCGAGGTTTCAGGGGTGTCATAGTTCCCCAGATGGCAGCGGAGGAATGGACAGTTAGCCAGATAGTTAGTGTAGTATAATTAGATTATTTAATAGTTGAGACTATGTTTGTACTCTCATGCAGAAGTACAACACATAACTCGAGACATGACGCTTTTGTGTAGTAAAATAGTGACGTGTTAGTAACGAATTAGAAAACAGAGGAGAGACAACAAAAACATTGGACAGGAGAGGACGTATTCTATGTTTGTGTCCGACCAACATCAACAAATAAATATAAATGGAACTAAACGATAGTTGTTCATTATATTGTGACAGTTTTATATCGTTCACTATATTATAATCAGAAGGCCACCCGTGTAGGAAGCAATATGATGAGGAAAGGAAGTATATGGAAATGATAGATCAAATCACAAGAAGGACGGACTGAATACAAACAACATGGACCAACTGACTTCAAATATTAAGAAACTCTAGCTAACCAGGAAGGACAACATGAAGGGCAAATTGATCACGAACTACGTGAAGGACTGACTAATTACAGTTGAAAGAATTAACCGACTCAAGAATCAACCATGAAATAACCAAACTTGATAACTAGGTAATCGGACGTCGTCTAAACATCACAAAGTTCCTTTCTTCCCCGGATTTCCCCTACCTCTGTAGGACGACCTCCTCATACAACCCTCCTTTCGGATGACTACCTCGTCCTCCGTCAATATGCTTCACAAAATTGGGACCTCCTTTAACATATCTCTCTCTCTTTTCTCTCTTCTACTCTCTCTCTTTCTATCTCTCTCTCTTTCTATCTCTCTCTCTTTCTATCTCTCTCTCTTTCTATCTCTCTCTCTATCTCTCTCTCTTTCTATCTCTCTTTCTATCTCTCTCTTTCTATCTCTCTCTTTCCATCTCCCTCTTCTATTTTCTTCTATCTCTCTCTTTCTTCTCTCTTCTCTCTCTCTCTTTCTATCTCTCTTGTCTATCTCTCTTCATCTTCTCTTCTATCTCTCTTTCTATTCTTCTCTTCATAAATCTCTCTCTCTATCTCTCTCTCTTTCTATCTCTCTCTTCTTCTCCTCTCTTTCTCTCTTCTATCTCTCTCTTTCTATCTCTCTCTCTTTCTATCTCTCCTTCTATCTCTCTCTTCTCTCTCTTTCTATCTCTTCTTCTCTCTCTCTTTCTATCTCCTCTCTCTTTCTATCTCTCTCTCTTTCTCTCTCTTTTCTATCTCTCTCTTTCTTCTCTCTCTTTCCATCTCCCTCTTTCTATCTCTTTCTATCTCTCTCTTTCTATCTCTCTTTTCTATCTCTCTCTCTTTCTATCTCTCTCTTTCTATCTCTCTCTTTCTATCTCTCTCTCTTTCTATCTTTCTATCTCTCTCTCTTCTATCTCTTCTCTCTTTCTATCTCTCTCTCTTTCTATCTCTCTCTCTTTCTATCTCTCTCTTTCTATCTCTCTCTCTTCTCTCTCTCTTTTCTTTCTACTCTCTCTTTCTCTTCTCTTTCTATCTCTCTCTTTTCTATCTCTCTCTTTCTATCTCTCTCTTTCTATCTCTCTCTTTCTATCTCTCTCTTTTCTATCTCTCTTTCTATCTCTTTCTCTCTCTCTCTCTTTCTATCTCTCTCTCTTTCTCTCTTTCTATCTCTCTCTTTCTATCTCTCTCTCTTTCTATCTCTTTCTATCTCTCTCTTTCTATCTCTCTCTTTCTATCTCTCTCTCTTTCTCTCTCTCTCTTTCTATCTCTCTCTTTCTATCTCCCTCTCTTTCTATCTCTCTTTCTATCTCTCTCTTTCTATCTCTCTTTCTATCTCTCTCTCTCTATCTTTCTATCTCTCTCTTTCTATCTCTCTCTCTTTCTATCTCTCTCTTTCTATCTCTCTTTCTATCGCTCTCTCTTTCATTCTCTCTTCTATCTCTCTCTTTCTATCTCTCTCTTCTATCTCTCTCTTTCTATCTTTCTATCTCTCTCTTTCTATCTCTCTTTCTATCTCTCTCTCTATCTCTCTCTCTTTCTATCTCTCTCTCTTTCTATCTCTCTCTTTCTATCTCTCTTTTCTATCTCTCTCTTTCTATCTCTTTCTATCTCCTCTTTCTATCTCTCTCTTTCTATCTCTCTCTCTTTCTATCTCTCTCTCTTTATCTCTCTCTCTTTCTATCTCTCTCTCTTTCTATCTCTCTTTTTCTCTCTTCTATCTCTCTTTTCTCTCTCTCTTTCTATTTCTTTCTATCTCTCTTTCTATGTCTCTCTTTCTATCTCTCTCTTTCTATCTCTCTCTCTTTATCTCTCTCTCTTTCTATCTCTCTCTCTTTACTCTCTTTCTATCTCTCTTTTTTCTATCTCTATCTCTTTCTATCTCTCTTTCTATCTCTCTCTTTCTATATCTCTCTTTCTCTCTCTCTCTTTCTATCTCTCTCTCTTTCTTTCTCTCTTTCTATCTCTCTCTTTCTCTCTCTCTCTTTCTATCTATCTCTCTCTCTCTCTTTCTATCTCTCTCTCTCTTTCTATCTCTCTTTCTATCTCTCTCTTTCTATCTCTCTCTATCTCTCTCTATCTATCTCTCTCTTTCTTCTCTTCTTTCTATCTCCCTCTCTTTCTATCTCTCTCTTTCTATCTCTCACTTTCTATCTCTCTCTTTCTATCTCTCTCTCTCTATCTCTCTCTTTCTATCTCTCTCTCTTTCTATCTCTCTCTATTTCTATCTCTCTCTCTTTCTATCTCTCTTTCTATCTCTCTCTCTTTCAATCTCTCTCTTTCTATCTCTCTCTTTCTATCTCTCTCTTTCTATCTCTCTCTTTCTATCTCTCTCTCTTTCTATCTCTCTCTTTCTATCTCTCTCTCTCTCTCTCTTTCTATCTCTCTCTTTCTCTATCTCTCTCTTTCTATCTCTCTCTTTCTATCTCTCTCTCTTTCTATCTCTCTCTCTTTCTATCTCTCTCTTTCTATCTCTCTCTTCTATCTCTCTCTCTTTCTTCTCTCTCTTTTTTCTCTTTCTATCTCTCTCTTTCTATCTCTCTCTCTTTCTCTCTCTCTCTTTCTATCTCTTTCTATCTCTCTCTTTCTATCTCTCTCTTTCTATCTCTCTCTTTCTATCTCTCTCTTTCTATCTCTCTCTCTTTCTATCTCTCTCTCTTTCTATCTCTCTCTCTTTCTATCTCTCTCTTTCTATCTCTCTCTCTTTCTATCTCTCTCTTTCTCTCTCTCTTTTCTATCTCTCTCTCTATCTCTCTCTTTCTATCTCTCTCTCTTTCTATCTCTCTCTTTCTATCTCTCTCTTTCTATCTCTCTCTTTCTATCTCTCTTTCTATCTCTCTTTCTATCTCTCTCTCTTTCTATCTCTCTCTCTTTCTATCTCTCTCTTTCTATCTCTCTCTTTCTCTCTCTCTCTTTCTATTTCTTTCTTCTCTCTCTTTCTATGTCTCTTTTCTATCTCTCTCTTTCTATCTCTCTCTCTTTCTATCTCTCTTTCTATCTCTCTCTCTTTCTATCTCTCTCTTTCTATCTCTCTTTCTTTCTATCTCTATCTCTTTCTATCTCTCTTTCTATCTCTCTCTCTTTCTATCTCTCTTTCTATCTCTTTCTCTTTCTATCTCTCTCTCTTTCTATCTCTCTCTTTCTATCTCTCTCTTTCTATCTCTCTCTATCTCTGTCTTTCTATCTCTCTCTTTCTATCTCTCTCTTTCTATCTCTCTCTTTCTATCTCTCTTTCTATCTCTCTTTCTCTCTCTCTTTCTATCTCTCTTTCTATCTCTCTCTCTTTCTATCTCTCTCTTTCTATCTCTCTCTCTATCTCTCTCTTTCTATCTCTCTCTTTCTATCTCTCTCTTTCTATCTCTCTTTCTATCTCTCTTTCTATCTCTCTCTCTTTCTCTCTCTTTCTATCTCTCTCTCTTTCTATCTCTCTCTCTTTCTATCTCTCTCTTTCTATCTCTCTCTCTTTCTATCTCTCTCTCTTTCTATCTCTCTTTCTATCTCTCTCTTTCTATCTCTCTTTCTATCTTTCTCTCTATCTCTCTCTCTTTCTATCTCTCTCTTTCTATCTCTCTCTTTCTATCTCTCTCTTTCTATCTCTCTCTTTCTATCTCTCTTTCTATCTCGCTCTTTCTATCTCTCTCTTTCTATCTCTCTCTCTTTATATCTAAAGTAGGGGCCTCAGTTCCTTCTTCTTTTCTAAATGAGTCCTCTGATTTTCCCTATTGCCAATATTTATATTAATGCCATCATAGTAGTGATGTGACCCGCTTTGTACTTTCCTTATAGATTGAAGTAGGGTGGTGTGTCAGGATGGCCTGTGATAGTTTATTATATATATATTGATAATCTTCATTATTTCCATTATCCTATGTCCTTCACCATGGACGAATTATGGATTATATGTCCACTGCTGATTTATTGTAGTTTCAGTTGTTGATAATGATTCCGGACAATTCATTAATTGTTAATTTCATTCTTAATTACTGATGGAGTCAGAAGAAGTCCATGATGTTTATGCGACATCGTTCATGTTGTCCTCTGCTGGTTGAAGTCATTTTGGTCCTGCTCACGGTTTAACTTCTCCTTTCGATATAATTTCCTATCTTGTTCATACCGTTATACTCTGGTAGCATTCCCATACTAACATAACGGACAATAGACGACAGTCACAATATAAAGGACCACCATTGTTCAGTTTCTTTTATATTTCCTTTATTTATAGTATTCGGACACAACATAAAACATGTCCTCTCCTCTGGTAGTCCTATATGAGTCCTTTCTATTTACTAAAATTTTTTTGCTAAGCCGTCACTATTTTACTACACAAAACGTCATGTCTCGTAGTTATGTGTTGTACTTCTGCATAGAGAGTACAACACATAGTCTCAACTATTAAATAATCTAATTATACTACACTAACTATCTGGCTAACTGTCCATTTCTCCGCTGCCATCTGGGGAACTATGACACCCCCTGGAGACCTCGCCGTCGCCCCGACGGCGAAATCCCAAAAAAAAAATCGCACAGGTAGTGTCCAATAGGGTGATTAGAGTGGTGAGAGCTGAAAGGGAACAAGTCGCCTCACGTGATAAACGTGGCTCCACAACAACTAACTATAACAGCCAACCATGGTCGAAAAGAAAATCCTGACGGGATCTCAGGAAGACCCAAGTTGAATGAGCAAATGGGAACTAGTCACCACACGTCGTTGAACGTGACTCATCAACTGGTCATGGTGACCATAGTTAACAACAACAGTAACCCCTCTGTGCTCTTGTGCTGAAACCATGGTAATAGAAATTAATCAGCATTATTGCATATCAAAATATGAAACATCAGCCGTGTAACTCCGACGGTGACCCAACATCATAACACTTGGCCAATGTGAGGTGGCTGTACTGGGACAATCCTCACATGAGGTAGTATTGGTTTGATGGCAGCTTGCATCAGTATGTCACTATCACTATGTCTTTCTTGCATGTCAGAGTCTTGTCACACTATCTGAAATCTCAAACAAAAACACAAGTTACAAATTAAAAAAACATATATAACGTTAAACTTATCACGTTATATGTCCTCGACAATTAATATCAACCAACCCCAATGCGGGAAATAATAAACTTCCAAGATTTAACATATGACCAACAAATATGGAACAACATATATATGATGCCTAATAGCCAACATCATATATTAATATCAACCAACCCCCAATCCCGGGGCATAAATAATCCTAGGATCCAAAATACTCGGATCGACATCATATAACCATATCTAGTAATGAACGGTGAAAGGTTAATGTCTGCCATAAAGCATCAACCGACCTCTGTGACTAATTATAACTAGCCTCCTTGTGGCGGAGAGGGGATCCTCACGATAACATCAATGACCCTTTCTCTCATCTTAGAGCCGCCATGAAAAAGTTCACAACGTCGTCATAATAAACATCCATATCACAATAATAAAGACAATGCAAATATTTTCCATAGAATCTCCAAACATGTGAGGTGATAAAATATAACCCACCTGGGCTATTGATCATCCCCCCTCAACCCCAAAGAATATCCCCAAACAGTATACAAATTCAATTTACATAATAAATCCTCACCAAGGGAATCTCTATCATAATTACTAATACCCAAGTCGCATCTATGTTAAACAACAATTTTTATACTCTCATTCATTTTCTGCCAACCAATGTCCAAGACATTTTCATTATCCCAAGAAATTTTCACATCTCTTTATGTGGCGGCCAGATATCATCAGCCGAGATTGGCTCGCATATTTGGTTCCCAATCAAATAACCCCCATCAATGTAATATTACCATTCATACAAAAAAAAACCAAAGAATCCACCAAATTCCCGAATGATTTTGGAGTTCCCATCCCAGGACCGTAAGAAAGGCAATACAATGCAGCTTTCCAGGACCAAACAAAAACCTCAATAATCACTTTATGTGATTTAAAATGAATCTGACAGATCCGTGACGATCTATCGTTATAATCCCAGAATGTAGACAGCAATTCAAATATTTCCCTGATCTGGTTCAACCTCATCTTCGACATCAGGCCTGTTTTGGAACATTGGGTTCCTGTATATTTTGTAAATCGCTTAAAATCCTGGTTGTCATCATGATCAACTGCCTTCCCCACGGGGCCGTCCCTGGTTGTTACATCAGTGGGATCCGTGTACCCACTTCACAACATCTACCCCGAAGTATTTTTTTCATGGATCATGAAGACCCCAATCATTAAATGGGAAGACAAGGACTATTCCCTTGCTCGTAAATGGAAGGGAAACAACCCTTGCAAATCATGCTGATGGGAACACAGGGCACTAGCACTAAAAAATTAGCGAAAGAACCCAATTACTACTATAGTGTTTCCCTTGTACAGGCCTGGCCATGGGTGAACGCCACACCGCTTATGATACAACGCATAGTCTATCTGACCAACAAAATTTCGCACAAGTTGCGCACGCTGTTGCACTGGCTCTGAATCTGACCAGATTTTAAAATCACATTTCGCGTTGAACCTAATATTTTGCTCATAACCTGAACTCAAATTTCAGTATCTGACCAGACATTCTTAAGCTTATTTGCATGAATTACATATATTATCATTACCATTGCCTACATGGAAATTATCACCTTTTGCGTGCCTGCATGCACACTCGTTGGATCCTGTAACCACTATTTCTTCTTGGTTGCGAACTATCTTCGTAACTTCGCCAATCACTTGTGTCGTTATTGACATGTCACTAGAACTAGACAATGTCAATTGATTCGTCTCTTGCACAGGTGAATCTTGAAACCCGCTTCCGATTTATTTCTCTTCTGTGGCTCTCTAAAAATGGACCGAGGCCACCTTTCCTTCCACCTGCCATACTGCTGCAACAGTCAGGAAACCCTTTCGTTTAAATAACCGCCACATACTAGTTGAGTTCTCCCAGTTGTGTTTACATTTTCAGAATTAACCCGTAATATCTTATTATTTCCTCGCCGTTTCACTTTTGCACTAGCATTGTTTAATTTCTGAAATCCTGCATTAGTAATCTTAGAACTCGCACTAGTTGCATTCTTGCTCCTTGACTCTGCTCGTACTGTCCTTTTGGTTGAAGTAGATGAGTTTCTTTAATAATATGACCGCTTAAAACCTGCAGAACTTACATATCTTACACGCTGTCCGTAGTCATGGGAGGCTTTACAAAGGTGGCGATTGACTCGTTGGTTTCACATTCTGCACCTCCTCTGAACTAATAGTAGATATCACTATATCACACTCTACGTAATCGTGGTCACCAACCACAGGTACACCAGGAGTTTGCTGTCCAACATCCTGTTCCCTTTCTAGTTGACAAATGAATAATTGTTGGTTCTGCCTGTCTGAAACTGCTCTTCGACGACATGGAACATATTGGGAGTATGGCTCATCAACAACAGATACAATGTTGTCGCTATCGTGAGAAGCATCCTCTGCTATACAGAGAAAATTATGTAAAATATCCGACTCATCACATGACCTATCAACAGCGGATACCAAATTGGACTTTTCCTGAAAATCAACATCCGCCTCGTAGGGAGAATCCAGTAAGAAGTTCGGTATAGTACAAACCTTATCACTTTCGGAAACTATCATATCCACGTCATTCTTCACAGGATATATGTTATCCCAAATTTCTGCAAATTTTGTTCCTCCGCAACTTACGATGGTTCAAGTCATGACACTCATAACCTGGATATTCGTGACACTCGGTTTCTGGCATACAGGAATGGACCTGAAGAAAAGCCAGGATCCTCCTCATTTCACCAGACGTGGATTCATACGTATCAATTTGCCTCCTTGTACCGTAAACTGACACGGGGACCAGACGGAGGAAATCCGTCCATCATTCGACCCATGACCTACTATACTAACAGGGGCCATGACACTGGGAATCCCGGATCGTGCACGCTGTCTTGGGGATGGTCGTGGAAGAAATAACCATAATTACCCCTGCTTCGTCTATTCTATTGCGTCTCGTGTTGCCCCGTAGTCGAGTCTGAAAAATCGTTCTGCCCAGAACGAGGTGCAGTGGGAGGGTTTCGGTAGGGAATCGGCAGCTTGTCACATAGTGGCGTTCCGCCACCCTGGAGTCAGGTAGTCTACCGCTGTTGCATTCTAGAGATCGAGACGGAGAATGTTGCAGGGGGTGGGATTGCGCTCCCAACGCAAGGCTTCATCTCGGCAATGTAGGAAGGTGGTGGAGGGTACTCCTGCAACCTTGGACATCAGCATGTTGGAACATAATTTATTATTAAGGGACGCAATAAAATGATCCCTCAGGTTACTGGCATCCATGGGGACGGTTCCCTCCCGAGTCTGAGCTTTGGTGACCTTAGTAAACAACTCGGCCAGTCGATGGGAGAAGTCTAGACAAGACTCACCAACACTCTGTGAGGATCGATAAAAGGCGGACAGGAGGTCATGGGCCGACCTATTGTCTCCAAACACGTGCAGGAGACTAGCTAATAAGACGTCCGGATCCTGGAAGACATCAATTGAATCTCCAATTCTCCACGAACCGAGTCCGACACGTATTGGAATAGGGAATCAATTTTGTCCTGGCCTTCCAACCCATAGTAACGCCAATAATGGCGTATGTCCCTCGCAAATTCTTCCACTGAAGGACCATCGCAATGCCCAAACGTCCGCAGAGGCCTGCAGGGTGGACGAGGACAGGTCCACTGATGGGGAGGCAGTAACGCTGAAACACCCTGCCAATCCTGGCCAGCCTGTCACTGGTACTGGAGGATCGGCCAATTCGAGGAGGAGCCACTGAATCGGAAGGTACAACCTCTCCGACATCCCCCAATAATTTTTTTCCCCTTCTGTGCCTCTGTGCGACATCGGTGAAAATAACAGCACTCACTATCACGCAATATACTAGAAAT